>LGRX02015975.1:52764-100163 GCA_001247695.2 Cymbomonas tetramitiformis | reverse complement strand
CGGAAGGAAAATCCAGATAAAAACATTTGGTTACTATGGTTCCCTGAAGAGTCCTCGCCCTCAGAACTAGCGCTCAAGAAATCGATGGAAGAGGACCGTAAGATACAATTTCAAATGTATGACGCAAGCGTGCATGATAATCTGCCTTTACGGATGAAATTTTTGTACCCAGTTTGCCTGCACTGCGGGCTTCAAGATCGTTCACAACTTGCAACGTGTACCGGCTGCTATCTTGCGAATTACTGCAAAGCCCCCCAAACTTGTCGGAAAGCTGATTACGCACGGCATAAGTTTTTCTGTCGTTTTGCAAGGGGTCATATATTAGGACAGCCATATGCAAGATGCCGACCTTTGTTTAAGTACCCGGGGGATACGCGGCATCCAGCAGAACGGAATTCCATGAGTGCTTGGTCCTATGGGGACTACCTGCAGTTTCTATCCTTTTGGGAAATCCAATGCGTCGCATGTTTTGCAGGTCGGCTAAAGGGTCGCCCCATCGCGAGACAGCAGATATCTGGCGGGCAAATCGTTACCTCGGTGCGCATTGAAATGCGGGACGCCACAATTTTCAAAACCCCTCACTTTCAGAAGTATACAGCAAGAATGGGGTTTGTATACTCCAACTTACACGCTCCAGATTTTGTATAGTCTTATCCATTTTACCGTCTCACTCCGTTTGGTCGGTTGATGATGTGCATCTGCAAGTTAAGGTGCCCGAAAATCACACTTCAGAGGTTGCTTTCATAGAATGATTGACAATGCAGACAGAATAATCATGGACTTCGCAGACACGCCTTCGTCGCAAAGTAATAGTAGATATGTACTTGTAGGTCCTTTGATCCGAGCGGACTAGTACCGGGTATCTGATAGGCTAATAATTCGGCAGGTCCAAGACTTTCCAAGATCATAAGCTCTATTTCTTGCCTAAATTACTCATTAGCCCCTTTTTCCCGTCAGCGACGCACCTGCTTCTACTTCTACCATAGTCATGCCATCCAAGCGGCAGTCTGTTTTCACGTACATCGACCAGTTTGCCAAAAATCACGGGGAGTATTACCCATGCAGCAGTACAGTTCTTCTTCCGCCGGGTATGACTATCCAAAAGTTGTGGGAGAACTACAATGCACAATGCGTCGACGGCGAAGGCATGGAATGCTCACTCAGCCTTTTTTTGTCGTGTGTTCAGAGAGGAGCTTAGCTCTTGGGTCAAGTTCCGTCGGATGAATTGATGCTATATAGCGACAGCATATAGCTTTGTCATTGAGCAAATTGACTTATCGTTGGAACACCGTTAAATATAATTGTATTCGAACATATTTTGAATGAAATTGTTATCGACGTTTCACATTTCAATGTTGTGACATGCTATGTTTGTGACATGCGGGCCTTCGATCCGACCCACCTGAAAGAGGTCATTTGATTGGCCAACTGAAATCACGACGGCCACACTACTGAGATATTTAAGCACCTACCTTGTCCTCACAACTCACTTTTCAACTTGGCACTTTTCTTTCTTCACCTGCCACCTCATCCAACCATGCCATCCAAGCGAGAATATATTGTTGCCTATGTTCTTGGCATGTACGCAACATGCCCTACTGCCCCCAGAATGAGAATGAGGAATTTTGACTATCTTCCTCATGGTATGACTGTTCGAATGTTGTGGAGGAACTACAATGAATGTTATATGTGCAGGAATGCGGAAGGCAACAAATGCACGTTGGGGTATTTTCGATGTGTGTTTCGAAACGACCTTGCCCTTCGGTTCAAGTTCCGACAGGTTCAGCCGTAACGTTACCGTCAACGTTACCTGTCGCGGCAATTGAAACCACGGCGGCTACGAGTCAGAATGTTATCTTGATTCCACTTTGATTTCGAGCACTTAGGATTGCAACCTCCCGAGGGTTTTCGACTACTTTTCGATAAGAATAGTATACTTAAATTGCAAGTTCACATTAGATACTTACACTAATGTATTATTCTGCTAGCTTAATACACCAACACTTACCCTTATTTATGTGCTCCTAGACATCCTAGACAATTATTTGGTGTATATAGATTAAATTTGTATGATGATATCGATTTGTGTATCATATGCTAGTACCCATCTCAGTTGCAACTTGTTTTCTGGGAATTGAAGCATCCGAATATGCACATCCATAAACGTGTACCGTGCATACTGACCTAAATTGCACATGGATGTACCCATATTTGCATACGGGAATCGGCGACTAAGTGATCCCGCATGTGCGAGATATACGAATTTGATTGGACCAAAAGTACACTACTCTTGCACGACCCGCGGTCCACTCACGACCAGGTACAAAAGCTCTTGCCCGACCCTTGAAGATTCATTTCCCCTTGTTTCTTCTAACATACGCACCTTCAACCATACCTTCAAACATCTGCTACTTACCTTGAAAGCATTGCCATCTGCAGGTATTATAGCTCCACATTTATCCTCACAATATATATTTTCGACTTTTGCTATGGGCGACGCTCGCTTCAACTGCTAATCACCTTGCAAGCATTGTTATCTACAGGTATAAAATCCTGCAATATCGTGGCCACGTTATGCCTTCAATTCTACGATTCGGAGTTTATGGGACACCCGATGAAGATCGTGATGAAGCCAGTGCAGACGCTATCAATACACATGGAATGGTCCACCAGCGATGTCCTCAATGCAATGTAGACAGCTGGATGATATGTAAGTTCTTAAACATCCCCTACGAGGACAGACATGTCCGACAGGACTTAGGGATCGTTTGGTGGCGCTACACCTGGAGAATTCGGAAATACATGTTTTTTGACCTTCAAGAACCGGAACTTTATCCCGACCAGAGCCCAATAGGGAACGAATGGGTTACCCCAAGGACACTGGTCATTCCAATCGACGTCACTTGGGCGCTTATTATTACGCGGCATCAACGAGAAGAGGAAATCGACCTATATTGCGTGCGATGCAATTGCCTTGACCAATAAAGCTCTGCCATTTATGTTCTCCGATAGAGCGTCAACATTGCCGTCAACGTTACCTCGCTATCGAGGGAATTAAAACCTACAAGTACCGCAAATAATTGTGGATTGAAGATATAGATTCCAATGTATCAGCAATATAGTAGCCTTAGCACGGTGAAATGATCGAAATCTCTTGCCTAGAAGACATCATAGACAAATATTTGGTGTATTTTGAATAAATTTGTATGATGATATAGATTTGTGTATCATATGCTAGTACCCATCTCAGTTGCAACTTATTTTACGGGAATTGAAGCACCTGAATACGCACATTCATAAACGTGTACCGTGCATGCTGGCCTAAATTGCACATGGATGTACCCATATTTGCATACTTGTACATGATATGCACGCATATGAGCAAAAATGCAACAAAAAAATCTACCGGGACTCGCCGAGTACGAAAGCATCATGCACAAATAAATAATTCGAGTAATATTTTGTAATAAAAATTGCGGGACGACTTACGTGTCGCTTACGTGTCGCTTACGTGTCGCTTACGTGGCACATTTCAGATGACGTGGCAATAACTTTTAGACGACGAAAATTGTGTCAAAATGAAGGTTTTTAGACGACGATCGAGATTCATTTATTCCCAATAGTCTGTTATATGTCTATGCGTCTGTGTGTGTCATCGGGAGTAATCTGGGATTGACACGATGACAGTGAAATTGGGCTTGAAATCACGATGAGAACGAGTACCAGATGTCCGGGGTATGACACTATGACAGTATGACAGTATGACACTATAGTAGTATGACAGTACTGTGGGGTGGTCATCGTGGCACTTAGTCAGACCCTCGGGGAATGGCCGGATTCGCATCGGAATCAGAAAGACAATGAAATCGAGTATCAGATGTCGGGGGTATGACAGTGTGACAGTACAGTAGTATGACAGTACTGTATGACAGTCATCGTGTCAGTCCGTCGACGTGACATCTGAATCGAGAATGACGAATCGGAATTAGAAATGAGATCGGATCAGGAATCGAACGTTGGGCCGTGGTGTGACATCGGGTGCCGGGTGGTTGACCCTGCAGCCCGAGTGACGAGTGAATAAGTAGAGCACTTGAGAAGTGTTTAGCCTTCAGAACTCGGAACCGAACTATCGTTTGCACCTCAATCTGGCCCTGATCCAGTATATTATAAAAACCGAATTGTGTACCTTTGCACGTTTCAATAAAAAACATCATTCCGAGTATCTGTCGTAGTGCCCCTGGCACAAAAAAATTATGCCGTGAAAGTACTTGTGACAGTACTTTCGGCGTCGAAAGTACTATTACCAGTACTTTCGGGCAGTAGCCACAAAATCTCCGAGCTCCGAAAATGCAAAAGAGCGCGCTCCATAGAACGAATGAGGCCAACCGTGCGCGCGCGGTTAAGCGAACCCAAACTCAGCAGCTTGCCATCAATAGTCGCTAAAAGAGCCATGAGCTCCTCACTCGAAGAAATCTGCTGTGATTCCATCAAAGAAAATTAGATGTAATAATGAAATAACGTAACAAAGATCGTAGGAGTCTACCTCGTCGTCACTGCCCAAAGCCGAAACCAACTGAATCTAAGCGAGAGACGGGAATCAGATTCCTAGTGCCCCAAGAGGGAAGGGCACGCTCAATGTAAAGATAGAGCAATAAAGACATAAAATTCAACGCCAAAAATCAGCACACGCAAGCGTGAAAGGGTCCATAACCTGCTAGAAACGGCAAGTCAGGCAGTGGGGACCCGAGAGCCGACGGAACAAACGGATCACTAGACTCGGATAATAGACAATATATACCCGAGCTGAGTGACACAAGCTGACCACCGAAGATGATATATTGGAATGACACTAGACTGTACGAACTAGTCGTAGTGCCAATTCCAGCACGTACTTCCTGCGTTGGTTTGCGTATTTTGTAACTTACACGCGCCATCCCGGACAGGGAAGATATCTTACCCCGATTGGCCGGCCCCGGGCCGAACTGAGTCGCCAAAATGAGGCCCGGGCCGAAGTGGGACCGAAAGAGAAATTGCTTTGGGGCCGAACCAATTTGGCTCAAATTTCTAAAAAATTGATGAAATTTTTGCGATTTTTGCATTTTCCCATACTTAAGATTAAAATTTTCGGGCATTTTGTAGTTCGGACCGGGCGGGCCGAAGGCGGGCCGAAAGAATTTTTGATTTCGGGCCGTACCAGCTCAACGGAAGATATCTTCCCCGATCCCCGATGTGCCGCGGGGCTCGAAGCGTGTGAACCAAATGACCAAATGAAACACAGATGCACACATACAGCGTTGAAAATATGTTTCAGTCGTTGTTATTACTATTTCTTGGCGTTCCCTTCGGCAGGATACCGAAGGGAATGCCGTTTTGCGGATGCCGGTTCCCGCTTCCGCCACACGAAGCGGGGAATCCGGGATCTGCTTCCAGTCACCGAATCTGTGCGGGGATGCTTCCTAGCGTTCATAATACCTTATATTAAACATTATTCGCTTCTAATATATCGCGAAGACTTGTCAGTCTCTTCATTAATCTACCCTTCGCACTAGGTTTTCACAGTGTAAAGCGCGAACGGAAGCGGACAGATTCCAGAAAGATACCGGTGTGATTTTGATAACGGCTTAGATGACCAAGTTCCGATTTAATCGAACGGCTGCTCGTAATTTATAAGCAATGAAAAATATAATTCGCATCTGAGGAATCTAACAGGTATCCATCGCGCTTTTCATTACACTCTTTTAAATACGCCGCATGTAGCCTGTACCGCCCGGTCCGCCCCATACTTAATTTCATTTTGGCGACATCCACGCCTCTGCCTCTATATTGTCGTCCTTTTTGTCTGTATTGTGTCACTGTCGTCGACGAAAAACGGTGGACCTCCAACCAGAGACGCGGAAATTGACATGCTGACACGGACGCAGTACAGAGACGAGGCAATACAGACCAAACGACAGTGTCACTCTATAGTTTGGCTATCATTGGCTATCATTGACTAACTTTGGCTATCCGATTTGAAATTATGACAGCCTCATCGGGGGGTCTATGGGGGTGTCTAGGGGTCACAAAAATTAAAATTTGTCGATTTCATCGCCGGTGGGGGTCCCCTTCGTCGACCCCCCATTTCAGTAGGTTTAGGGATTAGGTTCCGGGTTTAGGGTTTAGGTTCGTGAAACTACGTGAGAATTACGTCAGGAATCGTAATTTAGTTCAAATGCGTATTTAATAAAATAGGGTAATGGGCACAGGGTAATGGGCATTTTTAAAAACATTTTCAAATAATAAATAAATATACAAAATGATATTCTTCCTTTGATATACTTTTAAAAACAACCCATTACCCGGTACCCATTACCTTTTATTTAGATAAATAAATAAATTTATGTTAATTTATGGTATTCTCTCACATTCTCTCACATTCTCTCATAGCTTTAAGACGAGCTCTTAATAAGTAAAATTTGAATTAAATCGAATATGTCTACTCAAATCAATCTTGTCTTTTCACTTCCTATCGAAATTCAAATGAAAATGTATAGAGAAAAAATAATGCTTGAACGTGATGATTTGAACAGCTATTATTTTGAACTTATTGTGTGTGCCAATCATTGTAGCAATGTCAATGTTAAAGTTAAATGTTGTGCAAAATGCAAAAATATATATTATTGTTCGAGAGAGTGTCAAAAAATGGATTATAAAAGACACAAGTTAGAGTGTAACTAAATTGAAATTACACATTTGTTGCCAACTCCGATTCACTAATTAATTCTCTTTGGCATTTCCAACACGGGGTTTCGATATATTTGCAACGACTCATTCGTATGCCACCGAAGATTGCCGCAATTATCATTACTAACACATTTCCGAACGCTTGTAAATCGCAAGAATTGTTGAAAATGGCCATATATCTTATAAGCTAGATATGTTTTGAACGCTTCCTATACAAGGGTTTATGATATAATGCATTTTTCTTCAAGCTTTTAGCCCTCTTTTGCTTACCCTTACACGAGCACTTCATTTAATAGTATATTATCTTATAATAATATATTATTTTTTCCTCGTATTCTATTTGAAATTTGTTTTTGTTTTCTCAAATAACCTCGTGACTCAAGGGAATATATTGTCTTCGCATTCGCTCGTGATTGTCCATCCGGCAATAAATCATATTGTGGTCGTATAGGTGTTTTTGTGTTGTTTATGCTAGGCAATTTTAGTTTAGATGGAGACCTATTAACAATTTTAGTAGTTTTCCCTTTTTGATACTCATTTGCGCACGAGCGAAGTTTCGCTATCCATTCCTTTCTGGTGCCCATTTTAATGTTATATAATATGTTGTGCTATATAATAATAATACAAATCATATGCTACGTTCAACTTTAAGCAAACGTAAAAACGCGGCTTTATGTAGGCAAATGGAAGCAAATGCTCTTGGAATAACACCTATAAGTCATGAAAAATTACTAAAACAAACACAAATGTTTGCACGAAAATCTGGCGGATATGCACCTTCGGTCCCGAATTTCGATGACGGAATACTAGTCTAATCAACGGCAAACCGATTATAGATTACAGCAATCACTCACCTTTAAGAAAACGGGAAATTAACGCCAGCGTATTTTTGCATAGAGTTATTAAATATGTGGGCGATATATCAAATATGCCGGTGTTTTGAAAAACGCTGGCTGTTTCCTTAACGTCGAGTTTCCTTAAAGGTGAGTGATTACTGTACACCGAACCCAAGTTCAACCGCCCGCTATTAGAAAACAATAAACATTTTGTGTTAACTAAGATTGACGATATGACGCCAGTGGAGAGGCGAGCATTATTTGAAGAATTCAAAAGTAAAGCGGAAATCGATAATTTAAAAGTCATTTTAAAAACAATAACTTCACCATCGGAAGGAATAAGTTGGCTCAATCGGCACAACTTGTTGGACGAGTTTAAGTCATTTCTCCAAACTGAATCTGGTGCGACCTTTTATACACCCACCAAAACTCGACAAGCATTGTCAACCACTGCAAATTCCAAGGATGAGAGATAAACGGGGCAACTCATTAAACGATGCACAACAAATGAATAAATTATATTCATTTGCATCTCGTCACACGGACCATTTAACACAAGGTCACATTCGTCTACGACACCCAATTGTCTCTGCATACGCTCTCCCCGAAACTTCAAAATTTGCGGACGACATCCAATTTACCGAGTTTCTAAAATCGGAAGCGATGTTAAATAGAGCAATGCCCGAGAGATGTTATCAAATGAAACCAATGACTATTGGCGCCGTTAACTATCCTTCGGTCTCCACATTTACTCCTCCAAGCGGCGGTTATCCATCACCGTCCACTAGTTCTTCCGGAAATTCGTCGGTGTATACTATGAGTACTCCCTATATATATGTGTGTGTGTGTTGTAGCACCTTTAGCACAGATGCGCCTTTAGCACAAATGCGTGTGGCTATGTCAAGCAGGGATGATGCGATTACATATAGAAAACATATTTGCTTTAGAGCTGTGTCATTGAGCACGGAAGAAGGCTATGCGGATAGGTAGTTTGGAAAACTAGAGGGAAATCAAGTCTATGCACATGGGAGAAGCAGGAACAACTCTGTGAAATACTATGTGCTTTTGCGATTGCCATCGTCGGGGTTGCAGTGGATAGAGGTGTCGCTGATGTCGGTGCTTGAGTAGCCTGCAAGTGAAGGGGGTGTTGTCAGTACGCACTTACCCCTTGAGCACAATGCAATGAATGGCAGAGGCAATACACTCTGCCCCCCCTGGACACAATGCCCCGAGCGTTGGAACTCTAATATATATTAGAGGTGTGACGGACGGAAACGTTCGGGGGAGCTGAGGAGCCCCCCGTTTTGTCGGTTGCAAAATGCCATGACAATTTCTCGCACGCTCATCCGTGCTACAGCATGTATATATATATTGAAAGTATATAATAATGACAAGTTGTTTTGAAAATCCCGACCAAAATAAATGCCAAAAATCATTTGGTGCTTTCAACTATAGAACATTAGACAACACAATTGTGTCCAAACCGAAAAGAAATGCAACAAATGAAGTTACAAATCAAAAACCCAAAACCCTCATTATAAAAAACAAAGGCAAAAATGTTCTAACCAAGCCCGGAATCACTAATAAGCCAAAATATGGCATCTTAACATTAAAGCCGGTAAGTCAAGCTTCTTCAAATGCTAGTGCGAAATATGAAAATATAAGATTGCTTTCACGAGGAAAACACCAAGCTCCAAATATCTCCAAATTTGTTAGTAGCATTATTAACCCCTAAGCCGGTATGTGGGTCATATGTGACCCACCCGCCGTTATATATTCAGGAAGATTCAGCTATTTGTGGATCGATTGTTCTACTACGACACAAAAAATCTGAGCAAACTTTCTTCAGAAATTGTTTGTTTTCTTGTTTGGTCTACGAAGCTCCTAATATTATAAAACGTTTGTAAGGTGCATTTGTCTGTTTGTTTGTCTGTTTGCGCGTGTTATTAGGTTCGACGTTCGAGTGGCGCATCCAAAAATTATTTCATTAACTATTGCGTGGACCTAGCATTTTGCCGAAACTATTGATGAATCGCCTTAGTGCTTTGCCTTGCGGACAGCGGGTTGGATTTAATTGATTGCCAAAATATCAATGCCAGGGGTGTATGCGAACAACGTGCTTCTGCCTTGCGGACAAAGTTTTTGCTTAATGAGCAACATCACAATTTTAGCGGACGGGTGGCAGCAGTTTGAATGGCCCTACAATGCGCCGCCAAGTCGCCGCGGCAGCGGCATCAGTCAAAATCCTTCTTGTCAATTCGAGTAAATTGCCGACAATTTGACACATTTTCTGCTGAGCAACTGTCACAGTGGGCCGGGGACCATGTACGCCAAATAAAATGTTTAAGGAGCGCACTGTACAAGTCACACGCGACTCGTCAAGTTATGCACAAAATGATGCTGCGAGCATCGAATATATCGTCGTCATACTCTCGATTGTGGTATATCAACATCCTCGGAATACGCATACAATCATCGATTCTAAAGGTCGTGTCCTGACTTAGACCATGCATCCGCAACACGTAGCATGCTGGCCGGTATCCGATACTTTTTAGAATTCGATCTGCCTCCACGAGAAGTAGGTCTTATCGTCAGAATGCCGTGCCAATACCTCGCAGATAATAGAGTTGTGGGTTTGTGGGCTTTAAACAGTTCAGCTTGCTCAGTAGAGAAGGGTAGTTATCAATGATGCAGGATGTTTAGGGTCTGTCGACGACGACAACTTTTAGTACATTCCCTGCTTTGCATTGAAAATGGAAAGGTTAATGTATCGGAGATTACCTATAATCACATCCACCAACTTGCATCTGTCATGTACATATCATGCAGTTGTTACCAAGAGCCACCTACCTATTCGATCCTCCGGGAAGCTCGATTCTTTTGCAGGCGATTTCTCTTTGTTGAACTAATAAGGTGTTTCTGGAAAAACTCGAGAGTGGCCTTTAGCGACTCGAGCTGGTGTTCATAAGTGGCCAACCCATGCGCCTCATCAGGAAAGACCATCACCTCCAGGTCATTCTCCGTTGCGCAGCTTGATTCTAAACCATCACACGGCTTCTCAGCCGCCCTCTTACCTTGTGCTCTCAAAGCACGCACTACCCCCACCAGCTCTTGGAAATCCACCTCCTCATCTGCGTCTCCCTGGATTAACAGCAAAGGACTTCTGATCCCCGAGGCATGTGCCACCGGCGAGCTCTCCCACATCACTTTCAAATTACGTTGAACATGTGCCAGCCACTGAGGCCCTGCCAAGTGTGGTTCAGGCCCTGACCTAAGTGAATGAAACCCTAAACCCTGGCCTGAAAACACCGGGGAGCGTACACCATCAGTGCGCGTCAGCCCGGTGTCCGTTACGTAACGCGATTGGGAGACCCAGTTGAAGATCCCTGCTATCGAGACGCTCGCCGCAAACAGGTCCGAGTTCCGGGTCACCGCCTGCAGAGCGTTGAGACCGCCGTAGCTGATACCCCAAATCCCAATACGGGCGGGATCGACTGGCGGAACCTCCTCTGCCACCCAACTGGCCGGCGGAGCTGCCATGCTAGCCAACAGCCGCGTGCGATTTCCCAGGAGGATGGCCGCTTGCCGGACGTCGGGATATTCCGCGCCGCCATGCCACATGCAGTCAGCGCAGAGACGGAAAGCCGGTCCGAAGCCCACGCCACTGCGGTAGTTGACGGATAGCACCACGAGGCCATGCGCGGCAAGCCACTGGTTCACCGCATACTGCTGCGCGTACACACCCGAGTAATGAAATGCCGCAAATACCTGCCGTTCACTGCCGCCATGCGTGTACACCACCCCTGGGAACGTCGCGTTCTGTGCCGAAGCCTGGTGAGCCTCTGGCGGCATGAAGAGCTGCCCATGCAGGGTGAACTTGCCGTCGGCGGAGGGGAACTCAATCGGCACCGGCTGGGCAAAGAGCGAGGGCTTGAACACCGGGCTGCTGATGGTGTCATTGGTCACCGTGATGGTGGGATATTTTGGGGAGACGGGAGGTGAGGAAGCCGCTTTCAATACGAAGGATGGGGCGCCTAGGGCAGACCAGCTGCCTGTGTCTGTGGTGTTGGAGGATGACTTCTTCACCTTGACTGCCACAGGCGAGTTCCAAGTGCTCTGCAGAAAGGTGAAATGCGAGGGCCCGACCACCATCCCATCGCCCTGATCGCTCATACCGCTCACAGTGTACGCGTCTGCCACCACCAAGGTTTCCACGCGTACCACCGTGACAGAGCCGTCTCCGGGGCCTTCTGAGGGAAGCCGCACCAGCACTCGCTCCACCCCGCGGCTGTCGAGGCACTGACAGTTGCTGGCGAGGTACACCCACGCGTGCTGAGTCGCTGGCGAACCGACCAATATTGGAGGACCGACGGCCCAAGCTCGATCCTCGCAGGACCCAGTACGAAGCTCCTTCACCGCAAATCGCACCGCCGGTCGCCGGGCGGAAGGGGAAGGCGGTGGTGGAGAAGGCTCGACATGCACCACTGCAGCGTGCAGCCATCCGCTCAGGGCCTCAGTGCTGAAGAGCAGGTGACGGCTACCTACCCAGCTCAGAGGTCGACTGCCGTAGCCGAATGAGCTCAAGCCGTAGGTCTCATCTAAGAACACCTGTCGGGAATTGAAGATCTTCAATGGTGCCATGGCGTGACCGTCTCCCTCACCGTCGAGGCTGGGAGCTACCACCACGTCCACCACCATGATACCAAAGTCCGGGCCTCGGTTGCCTTCATTGCCATCATTGGGCGAGAAGCCGTCATCCGCGGGAGGCACTCGGAGGCGCATCCAAGCGAGGCGTGCGCCGTCCGGGCTCCACACGGGCTGCGAGTCAGTGTCCACCGACGGGCTTACCCACGTCACGCGCTGGGTCGAGGGACTCGGAGCGCCGGAGCCTGCGTACTGGAAGATCCCAACAAAGCCGTGATCTCCGCGGTCGTTGGCGAACGCGATGACGCTCAGATCTGTAGCTGGGTTCACGGGAGTTGGCGAGGGCCGCCATGTGAGCCCAGAAATACTTCCCTGTTTCACGCCGAACAGAAATGTCGCCTCCATGTCCCCCTGTTGGAGAGGCGAGCCAACAGTTGGCAGCACGATCGGCTGTGCCCAGACCGAAGACGTGACCCCTACGCAAAGAGCCGGGTGTGTCACCGGACATGCGGTTGCGTCCCGGACGATGAGCAGGGCCAATCCGTCCGGGGACACGCTGGCAGCGCCCTCGTGGGATATCTGCAAAGCTCCACCAGCGGCTCCTGCCACGAAGGTGCCGGAGGGCGCCGCGGAAGGGCTCGCGTAGTGGTACGGGTTGGTGTCACTGTGAGGCTTGCGCACGAAGAGTAGCAGTAACTCTCGTCCGCGCACGTCGGGAAGAAACTGTAAGTTGGAAATGTCGGAGGCGTCATCCACATCGAAGTGAGTCACTTGTAAAGCCCTCCACGCGTCCTCTTCGGACGCCAACCACACGTTTGTGACTCCACCGACCGTCTCCAACCACGCGATGTTCTCCGCGCCTTGAGCATTTCTTGTGCGCACGAGGGAGGCGCGGCTTGGAAACTTGACAAAGGCCTCTAGGTCGTTCGCATCTGCGCTGAGTGCGAAGATGAGCTGAAACACTAGGCAGCCGGCTGGGAGAAGCGTTTTCGTCATCCTCGCCGCGCTGTTTCTGATGGGGCTTCGGAACTTCGAGAAGTTGGAAATGAGGCAAATGGGTAAAGCCCCGCTGACAAGTTCTGAGCGTCTCAATAACTGGTAAACACCAAACTGTAGATCGAATGTTTGATGTGCTATATCGAGCACTGCGGGAAGCGATTTGCTGTTGCGAACTCTTGCCTAGTAACTAGCCGCTGCGAGAAGAAAATGCATGTATGTAAGATGTTTCATCAGATGTTTTATCGGGATTGAATGATTGAGGGATGAGGGTAGGGTGACTGTTTTGAGCTACGCACCTCTGCCTCTGCTCTCGTCTGGTGCTCTTTTTAAAAACGCTCGATTGTCAGTTTCAGTTCATCGGACTGTCATCCGTCATCCAGACGACGGCCACGATTGATCCGAGAGCGACACTACAAGAGAGGAGCCAGCGGTATACCCTCATAGGTGGCATTTAAAATTTTCTATTTTGATTCCCCGGACGGCCCAAATCGGCCCCCGTCAACCAAATAATTTACGGCGTCTCCTACCCCCCTTAAACTCAAGGTACAAATCGACAAACAAGGCTATAGGCTTGTAGATTAGGCTAACTGCAATCATAACAAGACATCCGCTAATATCCCCACGGAGAGTAATAACTATAACTAGAGAGGAGTCAGAGGACACGGACAGAGGAGAGAGGACACGGTCACACGGACATCCGGTGACAAACACGAACGGTCGTGGATCGAGGGCATCCAAAATTGATCTAACGCAACCACCCCACTCTACTCTTGTGGTCTTGACACCAGAACTTATGGACTAAAATATGCATTTAGGGTTTGTAACATTTCTGGGGTCATATGCTTCTCCGAGCCTTTTTGATAAACTGTAACGCCGCGCCGACCCTCGCTTCGGTCGCAGGCCGCGTAGCGGCCGCGCTCGGAGACCCTCTGGGAACAAGAGTAGCATCTACCCGGATTATCTATTTACTCTCTAGACTTTCGTCTAACATGGTTGTAGTGATCCGAAGATCAAGTGAGCTGCCAACGGCATCGGCATTCGGTGCGATAATTCCAATGTCTTCGCGCATATATGTTATAATATTCGTGTGCTAGTCCGTATTATGAGAGCGGCATCCACACTCGACTGTGCTACGGTACAATACATGCTGGAAGTAGCACTTGTCGTGTCACCCGAGCCGTGTTACTCCCTATACAGTAGTAGCGTGTATGACCGTCCCCGTTCCTGAACCCTAAACCCGTAAGCCTACATAACGGGCAACTTACTTCATCCATTTTACACTTTCTGATATCACTACCTTGTATGATATATCGCCAATCCTGTCAGCAGAGTGATATATCACCCAATACAGATTATCATTCAATCACGCTTACCACCACGCGCATTGTGCGATTTGTACCGAGCAACAGAGGCATCCAATCATTAAATCCGACCGCGATAATCACGACGCGCGTCCCGGCGCGACGAGGCATACGAGGCTACACGTGAAGCGATTCACAGTGTAAAACACACACGGGTATGCGCGAAGGTCACTTCACATTAAGCTTACGATCGTATCATGCATCACGAGATGTTTCGTACACGCATAACAATGTCGTGTTATGAATACCGTGACAACCGAGCATGCATATGAGCAGCCGTTTTGATGACGCGTGCCCTCATAAAACACTTTTCGATTGTGCCACGATACGAATAACCGTACCGCACCCACGCCAACGCAGGTGCCACTCTACTCGTATTGCTGAAGTGTCCATACTCATAGAGCCTTTCAAGGTATGACGAGTGATTGGGTCCGGCGCGGTTAGGCGGAATACATTCCGGTCGCCCGCGTTCAACTTTCTCGTGGATGGAAATATCCTCTCGGGTATCGGGCGATCGACATAAAGTGGGGGGCGCCAAGCTCAAACGTCGTCTCGAAATTAAAAATTGACCCTCATCCGATCAGCAAACGGTATGGACAGTCAAAGTCGGGGCTTTTAGCGTTAACCGCAAGTGGCTGGAGTAGACCAAAGGCTCATTGCATGATGATCCTTTGCGTCAAAAAGTTTGAGCATGCTTGAGCATAGCCAACATATGTGCGTATTCATGAGAGTCTAAGAAACACGCGCATATGCTACTCACCTCTGGTTTTGCGAACCTTTTGAGCTCTGAGTAATGTATGAGAGAAAAAATGCGTATCTACTGATCTATACCTTAGTTTTGCCATACCTGCCACATCCTATCTAGCCGCAGGATCTGACGCACGACATGCGAGGTTTGACATGATGACGAGACGTTGTGTCACAACGACAAGTACGGTATGGAGATTCAGATTGGAGAAGCAGAACTCTCTCAAATTATTTGACATTTTCACATCAGCAATCATATGAGCCACTTATATGGACGCATCCGAATGGAGGCTATCGTACGTATGGTCTATTGACCCACGAAAAGCGGCACAGATTCCGGCGTGGACGCATTTACTAAGCAATTTTCGAGGCGGCTAACCGCCCGCCCCGCGCGCGCCAAAATGTACCCAAATTATAACACCACGTGGCGATCAAACCGTTTTTCAAGATGTTCATTCAACCGAGCTACATCCATGTCGAACTCCTGCGAGCATAGAAAAGTGTTGTAGAGCTACAAACAGGATGGGGCATCAACTGCAAACGGCACATCCCACTCTGACGTCTGGTGGCACCGTGGATAGTTTCCTACATGTGGACAAAAATGCGGCCAAAAGGATTCAAACGCGTATTGCATGCAAGAACGTTATAGCCCAAAAAAAGTGTTTCCGACTCCGCACAGGACATACACATTCCTCAATGGCATAACCCCCTTTCTCTCCCCACATCGAGATTTCCTTGTTGCATTGCCACGCCACTTTTGGCATGCACAGCTCACTGTCACTCCATTATGCCAAACACCGTCTTTCGCATCCAAGCCTCTTGTCATCTTACAATGCTGAGACCCATGCACATATATGACCATGCCAAACCTTACAGCACCATCAATAACAATGACCCATAAGAGGGCAGGTTAGCTAGCTAAGTAATTCGTCGGCTTCAGTTTTCCCGTAGAAATTATTTTGTGTCAACATCCTCCTGCAATTTCTGAAGACATTCAGCAACCAAACTTTTTCGTCGGGATCTATTTCCATGAATATATTCGGAAGAACTTTTAAGTTGTATAAGCTTGTGTGAAGCTCTTCGTTGACTGACTTGTTTAACTGGCCCTTTTTTATCAGGGGTGTCTGATTTAGAATGATACATATCCTCATCAATGGCATGCTCTGACTCGTTCTCTGCTACCCCTCACAAATTATGAATAAAGTCAGAGGCATCGATGGGAAAAAATCTTGCTGCGGCCCTCAATGCGTGCAGGACTTTGCATGCAGGCCAGCAGGGAAACCCATGCAGGCCAGCAGTGCAACCCATGCAGGCCAGCAGGGAAACCCATGCAGGCCAGCAGTGCAACCCATCCAGGCCAGCAGGGAAACCCATGCAGGCCAGCAGTGCAACGGATCCAGCAAACAAAGATTCCTAGGGGCAGGGCATAAGTGGACACCCTGTCACAGTAAAAAATGTGCGCAGCCATTAGGAAGGATATTTTCCTCAGAGTGAGCCACCCGAAGGCAGCGCGCAAAACAATGGGATGCCGAGCGTCATAGACATCCGAGCCAGCAGCCATCGAGAGTCAGAGTCGGCGCAGGCCTTGCACGCAATGCACGGCCACATGCAGCCATCGAGCCACACAGTGCAAACACGTGTCACATGCAGCCGCCAAGCCGCACAGTGCACACACATGCGCCATGCAGTCATACTGGAACAAAGGATGAGTATACCCTCAGTAGGTTGAACTGCTTCTGACGCCTTTGGCTCCCTTTGCTGTGCCGCGCTGACGCGGCCAAACGCTTCCTCCTCGACCTCTGTCACCTTCCTCTTAAGCTCCTCAATCTGCACCCGCAATCACTGAAATGTCAGGTCGACTTCGTGGCTCCAGCCTGTATTTTCGGCAGCAGCAATGACAATACCGCCAGGGCTACTCCCCCCCCCTGCCTTTAAACCAACGGATGCAGTGTTTTGGAAGGTGGCCCTCTGCCTCTCTTCCCCAAGAAGATGTGGTTGCCCTGCGATGCCCTCCGTCCTCACTGCCGTAATGCACACGAACTTGGGGCCTCAGAGCGCGGAAGCCCGCTACCAATGTTGCAACAAGATGACAACCCAGTGATCCCAGTGGCTTTTTCCATGGAGTCCCGAAGGTGATGATCCGATGACTCCAGTGACTTCCCTCCGCACCACCCTGAAAGGAAGTAGGCGACTCCAGCGCGATCATGCATGCTCGCCATCCTTGCGCACTGCCTCCAGAGGATACGCGTCTCGGGCAGCCATCAAAATGTTTGCTGCAGGTGCCTCTGCCATTTTGCTATTTTGGTCACCTTTTGCCATAGCCGAATCTTGTCTCCCTGGGTCGATGAACGCCGATTCTCTGAGCTGGTGCGGGCACTTCTCATCTGCAACCCAGCTCACATTCCGGTCCAGGGTCTTAGAGTCGCCCAATCTCAGAGCCCGATGATGACGCCAGTCGCAACCAGCAGGTTTGCAAGCTCCAGCGCCGGAAGAAAAATTGGCAAAGGTATGATGAGCAAGTTCACCTGATATTCTGCATCGAGCTCGATGATCTGCGGGCACACCGACCCCGCCCCACGGCCCAAGTTCATGCCAAAGGAGGGAACAGCTTCCCGCGTGTGGCAGTGTGCATATTGCCGGAAGCAAGGCTTTCCTGCGCTGTGCGGCATCCGACATGTTCAGGTGGAGTAGCACCATGATCACAACATTGTATATGCTTATATCAAGGTACGGCAAACACGAGGTCAAATAGTGCTCGCTAAAGCACCGCTCACCAGGATGATTTAAGTGCCTATCTAAACAAAAAGTGAAATTCCATTGAATTGGAGGAGGATATATATATATATATATATCAGGTGTGATTCGACAAATGGTTTTTTTAAGAGCCCATCGGGCGACTTTGTGGCATCGCTCCAGGTAGAGCAGTTAGCCGCCCTGAATTGTGCCGACGTGGCAGGCGAGTTCCAAAGACCACTGAGAGCTGTTTTTCATGGAGCGGTGGTAGGCGACAACGGGGCCCCCGCACCTGGGACCTCAGGGAGAACAGCTCCCGCATTCCACCAACACCTCCGCTGACAGTGCGTTGCCGATCTTCGCCGCTCACAGATGGCTCAAGCTGCGTTGTAGTGGTCATCTGTTTTGGATGCCCACAGCTCAGCGCTCGGAGAACGGTCACTCAGCACCTTCCCTTCCCGAACCTTGAGCACACATATAAATGACGGTGCAAGATGGCAGCCAATTCTGGTTAAATTGGAGCCTGCGGAATTTTAGAGGTTTCTGTGCCGGTAGATTGATCAGAGTTTCCTGAGCCGTTAGATCAAATCAGCAGCTGAGTTAGATCTAAAGGCTTTACACACAACAGTATTTAGGAGTTCCGCCCGTGGGAATCCACAGCTCTGTTCTTTTGCCTTCGCAAAAGAACTTCACAAGAAATTTTCCTCGCGGAGAAATTCTTAGTGCGGCACACTGCAAAATTTTACCCCACATTTTAACGTTACCGTGGAAGTCTAAACCCTTGACGACTTACGACAATGAGTCAAGACGGTGAGCAAAGCGCGCCGGAGAACAATTCTGGCGCAGCTGAACAACCGGCAGCAAAGACCGGAATGGAAGCTCTGTTGGAGCAACAGAGCGCAATGATGCAGCTCATGATGAAGCAGATGGAGACTCTCGCAGCGAGGGTTGAAGTCGCGGAGGCAACGGCAGCGAAAGCCGTTTCGCAGGCTGGTGGTTCCGCTCAGAGCGAAGACGTGGAGTTGGAGGCATTGAAAACACTCCCGTATGTCCCACACGTTGAAGAGAATCCGTTCCCTGCGAGACCCGCGACACTGGAGACCGATATGCCGCAGATGTACGACCTGTACAACAACAAGACCTACGACGCCCTCTCCAAACGTACCAACTCGTCCATGCGTTACGAGCAGTTGGTGCTTGCCCCTGCGCTTTCGTACATGCACGATGCGATCGCGTTGTCCGAGGTGACCTTGGACTGGTGTCAAGATGAAAAAGATCCCCCAACGGTGGAGGAATTGAGTGAGCGTGTTTTCGCAGCGCACAACACGTTTAAGGGCGTTTTTCCGCTCCTGAACAACAGATACACCATGTTGCAGCTCAGAGCGAGCATGGAGTCTGATGCAACATCGCACGGCGGAGCTGAGGCGTTGCGGGCGAAGTTGGCCTTCATCGAGGAGAAGGTGTACGCAGGCAGCGACGGGCTGGTGAGCGAAGGTCACGAAGTGGTTGAAGGAGTTCGACACCACGAAGGCGAAGGCCGTGATGAACACGCACGCTAAGGCCAGCGCCAAAGTTTCGACTTTTCGTGACCATCAAGGAGGCAAAGGCAAAGGCGCAGCGGGCGGTGGCGCTGGAAAAGGTGAAGGTGGCCGCGGCAGCAGCAAGGGAGGTAAAGGGTCAGGCCTTGGGCGAGGCGCCCAAGCCCAGACCTAACTTTCCGATCACGGAAATGTTGGACGTCTTCCGCCCCTCGGGGCGTCCAACGGAAAGAGCCCACCCTGCAGGAAAGGGCGCGGAGCAGAAGGGGGGCATGGCGCGCAGCTGGCGCGAACTCAGAGGTGATGCAGTGGATCAGCAAAGGGGCTAAGATGCGCTAGGTCGACAAGGCGCCTCTGCCTTTCAATCACGGAGTGTCGTTGGGCGACGCCACCCCTCCGCAGCTGGAGTGGATGGCCGCAGAGACCGAGCGGTGTCTCAAGACGGGCACATGGGTACGAGCAAGGAGGCGACGACATGTATCCCGAGTGTTCCTGGTGCCGAAGCCGGGGACGAACACGTGGCGTCTAGTGATGGACTTCCGCTGGTTGAACGTGCATTGCGTCAAGTCACGCTGCAAGATGGAGATGCTCAAGAAGCTGCGACGGCTCGCAAAGCCGAACGATTGGTGCATCAGCTTCGACCTCCAGGCGGATACCACGTCGTGGGGATCGACCCCGCCTTCCAGGAGTACATGCAGTTCGATGTGCGGGGGGAGTTATTCCAGTGCGGCGCCCTTCCCTTCGGCTGGAACGACTCGCCTCGAATATTCGTCAAGGTCATGAAGGTGCTGGTGGAGTGCCTGCGTTCTCCGAGATCCGCGGAGGATCGGCGGGAAGTGCGGAAGCTGCAAAGCGGAAGCAAGGTGCGACGACGTTGGGCAGTTCGCAGACGAGATGGAGGATGCGGCCGCGAGGAGCATCAGCAGGGGGCGCGGGTGCTCCCTTACATGGACGACTTCCTGCTGCTGCTAAGCAGCAGGATCGAGGCGCTCAGGGTGCGCGAGTTGTCATCTCGGGTTTTGGTGAGACTCGAATTGTCGCGCAACGAGAAGAAGGGGCAATGGGAGCCGGCGCAGCTGGTGGAGCACCTCGGGCTCGAGGTGGACCTCAAGGCGGGACAGTTCCGCGTGACACCGGCGAGGCTGCAGAAGATTCACCTGCAGTCCAAGGCGCTTCTCAGCGAGGCGTCGCGACAGCGGAGGTGGCTCCCAGCTCGGAAGCTGGCAGCGTTCACGGGGCTCTGCCAGTCTGTGTACCTGGCAGTCCCTCCGGCGAGATTGTATCTCAGGGACCTCCACTTCGTGCTCTCCACGAGGCGGGAATGGGGCGCGAAGGTGAAGCTCACACGGCAGGCGTGGAGCAATATCGAGTGGTGGCTCAGGCTGCCAGCTCAGAGCCGGTGGAACGGTCGCAAGATCTGGCGCAGCCCCACGAGAGCGAAGGTGCACACCGACGCGTCTCTGTTCGCATGGGGCGGGGTGCTGAACCTCAAGCACGCGGCAAGAGGATTCTGGTCCGACGAGCTACGGTATCTACACATTACGCACCTGGAGTTGGAGGCCGTTTACAAAACGGTGCAATCCTTCCTGAGAGAGCTCACCGGCAAGGTGGTGCGCCTCTACTGCGACAACCAGGCGGTGGTGGCCATGCTCTCGCACTTCACGTCGCGCAACCCGGAGCTGATGCGGCGGATGCGGCGCCTGTGGATCCTGCTGGACTTAAACGACATCGAGCTCCAGGCGAGGTACATCAGAAGCGAGGCAAACGAGTGGGCCGACCGCTTGTCTCGGGACCGGGACCTGGACGACTGGCGGCTGAACCGCAGGTGGTTTCAGTGGGCAGAGCGGGAATGGCACCAGCACACCGTGGACCGCTTCGCCTCGGAGCTCTCCGCCCAGCTGCCGCGCTACTACGCACAGTGGCACAACCCGGGGTGCGAGGGCGTGGACTCTTTGGCCTTTTCCTGGCTAGGAGAGGTCAATTGGGTCAACCCCCCGTGGTCCCTCCTCGACGAGGTGGCGCACAAGCTGCGGGAGGAGAGGTGCGCCGCCACGGTGGTGGCGCCCTACTGGCCGGGGCAGATGTGGTTCCAGCAGCTGGAGGCCATGGCCGACGAGGTGGTGATCCTGCCCCGGAGCAGGGACCTCTTTACTCCCAGCCGGCTGGGAGGGTCCGAGCTGCTCGGGGCCTCAAGCTGGGACGGCATCATGTTCCGCATCTCCGCCTCCCGGTGAGCCATTACCTGCAGGATGGGGGGCGGGCGGCCAGGCGGGCTCCGCAGGCGGGGCTGGCAAGTGGCTTCAAGGTGCAGGTGTACTGGCCCCAGGATGATGCCTGGTACACCGGCACCGTGGGTGACACGGGGTCGGACGGCCTAACCCACATTACCTACGAGGATGGTGACAAGGAGGACCTGGACATGAGCAAGGAGAGATATGAGGTGCTCCCGGCAGCGGTGTTGGAATCTGCAGTGTCTGCTGATCAGTTTGATGTAAAGCATGACTGTCTAGGCCCTGTACAGCAGTCAGGATGATCAAACCCTGAAGGAACCCTGAAGAAACCCTATGAAACCCTTAGATCTAGATCTAGATCTGCTGAACTAATCGTGGCCGTTGGATCATATAATGACCATCGGTAAGACACACTATGTAACAGTTCACGGCCCATCGCAGACGTGTCACTGCAGTCGTTATGAACTTGGCAGTGGCACGTCATAACTAACTAAATAGCGAACTTTCACTTAGACTGGCCAATCAATAATGATTGAGCTAAAGTTCGTGGCGTTTCAAGCTGCGAACTGCTATATCTTTTGAGAATGAAAGTTTACGCTCGCTTGTTGCAAATAACCCGACTCTGAATCCCAAAAAGCGGTGCAGGAGGAGGCTGGCTGGGATGCGGCGCTTCAGCAGCGCTGGAGAGGGGAGCTGGGGGACAGCTCCCTCACTGAGCTGGCAGTGCAGATGCAGGGGGCAGCATTGGGCGACAAGACGGTGGGCAACTACCGGCCAAAGGCTCGGGCCTTCATGGCGTTCTGTGAGGCGGAGGGCAGGCAGTGGCTTCCGGCAACGGGGGCCACGGTGAGGCTGTACATTGCTCACATGCTGGACAAGGGCACGGTGCAGGCGTCCAACATGCAGCCCTACCTGTCCGCCATCAACAACTACCACGAGGACATGGGGTTCCCCGGGCCTGCCAAGGGCCGGGCGATCTCCAGGGCAGTGAAGGGCATGTCCCGCCTCCAGGTGCAGGCGGCTGAAGCCGCGGGTGAGGAGCAGACAGTGCGGACCTGGCTGCCTGCCAGGCATGTCTCGGCGGTGCATGAGCACGGGCTGAGGCTGGAGCCGGTGGGCCGGGCAGCTACGGAGCTGCTCAGGGCGTGCACCTACGTGGTGTTTGCCTTCGTCACCTTCGGCCGGCCAGAGACGGGCGTCTCCATGCGCAGGGAGCACATCAGCATCACATGTGATGACATCTCGGTGGTTCTCCACAAGGAGAAGGGCAGGGGGCACGTGCGCCTCAGAAGGAGGCTCACCATCCCCGCAGCGGGGGTGGCGGCGCTTGTGCAGCTCCTGCAGCACTGGCAGCAGGTGCGGGATGCCTGTTGGGGGCAGCGCCCGGTGACGGGCTCGGAAGTGCAGGGCAGCTACTGGAGGCTGCCGTGGGCGCAAGGGAAGCTCCAGTCGGCGCAAGCTAATGGCTGGGTGCAGTTGGCATTGGGGAGGCTGGGGTGTGTCCCTCCGGAAGGGGGACACTTCTCTGGCCACAGCACCCGCAAGGGGGCTTGTACCTGTGCCAGGGCTGTGGGCGCGGCGCTTGAGAAGTGCTGCTTCCTGGGCGGCTGGTCTCAGCTGTCCTCTGCCATCCACTCCTACATTGACCCGGCAGCTGTTCCCGACGAGCACATGGGAAAGTACTTCGGGTTGACCACTCCGAGATGGCGGCAGCAGCAGCAGCGGCAGCCTGGCACAGAGCAGTGTGCCTAATGATCTCTGTTACATGGCAATGAGATGTGAAGAGCAAAAGAAATGGTCAAATTGGAGCCTGCGGAATTTTAGAGGTTTCTGTGCCGGTAGATCGATCAGAGTTTCCTGAGCCGTTAGATCAAATCAGCAGCTGAGTTAGATCTAAAGGCTTTACACACGGCAGTATTTAGGAGTTCCGCCCGTGGGAATCCGCAGCTCTGTTCTTTTGCCTTCCCTACCCACCCAACCCAGAAGACTCTAAACATTTTTGCCTTAGAAGCTGTGCATCAGCCTAAAAAGCATGTGAAGCTGTGAATCAGCCTAGAGAAGACATTCCAAAAAGAGATTTTCTCTCAGACACTTAAAAACATGTAAGAAGAAAGCTATTTTTAATGAAATGCTATGCAGTGGGCCTGTTGGCAATGAGATGTGAAGAGCAAACGAAATTAGCCATGCACGAGTGACTGTGTCACATCCCTGACCAATCATATCCAAGCATGCGTGTCTCTATCACATCCATAGTTGAGACGCTCTCAAACAGCTTGCTAGAGATCTCCCCGCTGGCAACGGGCTGGGCGATCTTTGCACCCTGTAGCCTTTTCCATCTGCAGCATGACACACACGCACCGATCTGCAACCCAACGCCAATAGACACTTGGGATGCCACATGCGCAACCATGCTGGCGGCTGCTCGGCAACCTCATTGGTCAACATGGTTCTCACGTGGCAGCGTTCCCGCTCACCTTTAGTTGTCCCACAAAAGCCGCGAGCTGCGCCTCCAACTTGTCCGCTGCAGCAGTGATGTCCTTCTGCGAAACGTCTCACCCTCCCTCCCCACAGCTCGTGTGTGAGTATATATTTATGGTCAAGGTGTGTATGTTGACATTTTTGAGTGAGGTGCATCGGAACAAGATGTCTGGGGTCCACAGAGGATGTTTCATTTCTGGCCGATTGATCCGAGAATGGCCATCAGAGATCTCCACATTGCAATCATCATCATCATGGCTGACTTTTTCTCTGTTCCGGGTTCCAATATTTTCCCGCATCTTCGGCAACCCCGGGCGTCAAACAGGAGTTGGCCGCCACAGGCCTCCGCCGCTGTATTTGTAGGCGGACGATGTAACTACTCCCTGAAATCTATTGACTCACGCCGAATACAGAGTGGTCATTGAGGGGAAACACTCTCCCGGTGGATCCGGGGGTCATCGATGACACGAGCGTTGGCTCTGTGGATCGTGACAGCCCCAGCACGTAAACGATCTGCTGCATGTCTGTGCCAACGCCAGACGCGCACACGGCGTTTCGAGATGCCTGCCAGAGGCCCGCGCTGATGCGCCCCTGCCCCCAAGGAAGCGTTTCAACTGCACGGCCGCACGCAACAGCAACATTCCGATTGTCCGATCATGGCTCGTGTGCTCGCACCTCCTTCAGTGCCTGGATGCTTCGGCGGCGGGGCATCGGCTTGTGGGCGGTTCCCTTACTAGCCGCGCCCTCCACTGTCCCCTCCTCTGTCCCGTCCTCACGGCTCTCCTCTCCCGCCACCGTCGAGCGCAATGCTTGCGCTTCGTGAGGCAGCGCATTCTCCTTCTTTTCTGCTTGGCCCTCCATGTCAGCTGCAGTCGCGGCGTGCGGAACGGGCTGGGAAGCTGCCTGCTTCCGCCCACATCAGACTACCACCAGTCAGCGCCGCGCGCGATCCCGTTCTGTGCGTGGCCGAGGCCACGGCGCTGCTGGTCAATCACAACACGTACTGATTGACCAGAAGGATTGCACATTGGCAGGGCCGCCCTTGTGCGATAGGCCCTCTGCAGGTGATGCAGCGAGAAAAAGAAAGAGACATAGACTCTGTGTGACATAATACGGGTCGCCGAGTCCCGCGCAGATACGGAGATACAAACACAAAGCAGCCCTAAGCAGCCTTCGAAACGGAACGGTTGAGTTTGATCGGCATCGGACAAACACACGAGCGAACACCTCAGCATACCGATGACGAGCCCAACACACCGGAGTAACCAAGCCCTCTGCAAACGAATAAGTACCGGACCCAGCCCGGCGCTGCTCCACCCGCCTGCACGGGGTAAGGGAGTTTAGACCTCCTGAGCACTGGCCTGCACGGGCTGCGGGTGTACAGCTTCCCTCGTCGCGCACCTGTCCTGATCGCTGAGCACTGACGACAGTCTCAAGATGCACCATGTGCTCCTGGCCATCCCCAGCACGCCACCTCGCTACTTGCATACCACACTTTCCCTTCTTCTATGCATGCCTTCCATTCAACGAAAAACGGCAAATGCTGTCGTTCCCGCCATGCCTTCTATCCAATCAGAAACTGGATGCCTTGTAAACACGCGCATCTAAATTGCCTCGTCCGGCCCAGTCTCGAAGCCCTCATTTTGACCACGCGTACAAGTGGCGTGCCAACGGTTGGCCGCCACTGGCACTTTCCGCGCCTCCATCCACACTCATGTTGGGCCATCCTCCGTATTAGCGCACATTGCTGCAGCGTCACGCCACCCTGTCTCAGTGACCAATATCCCGTGCACGATCTACTCGTTGGCGCCGCGGTTTTGTGCCGGGTCGCAAGTGCAAGGCCCGCTGTGCCAGCGATGCGATTGTGCCAGCGATGCGATTGTGCCAGCGATGCGAATGTGCCAGCGATGCGATTGTGCCAGCGATGCGATTGTGTCAGCGCGCCGGGGAGCTACCTCTGCCTCCGTCAGGTCACTGTGGGTTGCCTCGAGCTGCTTCGTGACAGTCTCCAGGCGCGAAGCCAACTCGGAGGATCTGCTTCACCCCCTCCACCCGTCCCGGAACATCCCTGCTGCTATTCCTCTCGCGGCCACGTGGCGAAGTGCGTCTCCTTGTGCAACGCGGGCAATTCCTGAGGCTACACAGCAAGAAATGCGCCCAACGATTCCGCGCGTCCGCACGTGGCTCGCACCTTTTGACTTCTTCCATCAATTCGCTTTCGACCTGCACTATTTTGAGCTCGTACGACTGCTTCTGTTAGTGTGGGTGCCCGCCCCCCCCACCCATCACTCAGCCATCAACCTCTCGCCCGTATCACGCCTGAAACGTGCGCCTGGCGGTGCACATGATTTGGCGGGGTGCGCGAACCTCGCTTTGCCATTCTTTTCGTTGCTTGCTGTGCTGCGCCGCTGTCCCTACCACCTGCACTCGCCCTCCCTTCTTCCCCCATCTCCACGGTTCAGGGCAGGGCTCCTGCCACCCCAAGCGCAAGGCAGAGCTGCAGCAGCTCTCACCGTCTCACTGCCGCATGCAGGGAGAGCATCCCAGGTACACACACACACAACACACAGCCTCACAATCCTTGCAGCTGGCAGCTCAAGTACTCGCCGCTCGCGCCGATAATCGGCCTGGAACGGCGCATACATGGGAATATTCAATATGGGCCTGCGGCCGGCTTGTGAGAGGATGGCATTTCCCGGTGCGGCACAAGGATGTGTGTAGGCCTTTCCACGCATCCACTGCTTGCCACCTGTCCTGGGCACTTGCTGCAGCGTGGCACGTGGCGCGCATCATACGGGAGGCGGCATCGAGCTTCGCGCCACGTGCCTGCTGCTGCAGGAATAACTCGGAGGCCTCCAGCTGCTTCGACAGATAATCCAGGTGCTTCTCGGTTGCCTGTGCGTGCTGGGTTGTAGTCTTCAGCTGCTCCGATTGATGCCGCTGGTGCCTCTCAGCCGACTCAGCCAATCTCGCCATCTGCTGCTCATGCTCCTTCACCAGCTCGCACCTTTGCTCCACCAGCAGCTTCTCGGCGCACTGCTCAGCTTCTTCCTCTAGCTGCAGCCTCTGCTGTTCCAACACTTCCAGGTGTGCCACCTCGGCGCGCTCCAGCAGCTCCTTCTTCTGCTCCTGCAGTGCCTGATGCACCTCGGCTTCCCAGTACTGCGCCTCCTTTGACAACATATCCGCCTTCCAAGTCTCCTTCTGTAAGAAGCACCCTCTCACCGGGAACCCTCAAGGGTCTTCAACACCCCCTCCCGAGCCTACGCCTTGGAGCCTCTCTCAATATCGCTCCCTTAAATCAGTATGGCCTACGCCTTTACTCCCCATCACATACCGGCGGCACAGTCACTGCTGTTGGGGTGATGCGCAATTCGCAGGCTCTCCCGCGCGAGAACGGGTTGCAATCGGCAAGCCGGCCCAAAAGAGACCCACGAGGCAACGGTCAGTCTGCAGTCAAGAGCCATCCGAGTACCTCTTTGAGCCAGACATCTTGTATTTTCTTCTGCTGAGCTGCAGCCGCCTTTGCCTGACACACTCTCCTCATCTCCCGCCAGTAGACCGGCGTCATCCCCGCCCGATCTCTGTGAATCTAAGCTGTTTCAGCTCCTGGCCGCGCTGCTGTGCGTCGACACCGCACGGGGAGTGGTCGGTGAGCTGTTTCTTCGGACGTGGGCGATGTTTGGCTGCTTGCACTAAACAGTTAACGCATATTTTGCAACTCAATCACAGAACAGTAGCTGCTTTCACTCATTGTTTTCTGTGAAAACCCCCACCAGTCTACGAAACTGCCTGTCACAGCATCATGCATGCCCCTGTCACTGCATCATCTACGACACGTAATGTCCCAGTCACAGCATCATGCATGCCCCTGTCACCGCATCACTCAGAGCAAGCGTTGGCCCTGTCACCGCATCAAGTACGGCACGCACTGGCCCTGTCACCGCATCACTCAGAGCAAGCTTTGGCCCTGTCACCGCATCACTCAGAGCAAGCTTTGGCCCGAGCTGCAGCTCTCGAGCAGCACACATCGGCGCGGACCTGGTGCTGCAGGAACATCTCCGAGTCCTCCAGCTGCTGCTCCAGCCTCCCCTGGACCGTCTGCAGCTGGTTCGTGCGCTGCACCCACCGCACCCTGCGCCCCACAACCGGAAACGAGCCTCGTCACCCGGCGTCTCCTGTGTCACCCTTTACGCCCTCACGATAGGTAGCATCCCTCATGGACTGTGCTAAGATTGCTCACGTCAGAATCGCAGCTCGCATCAGCCACCCACCTGCTTTGTCGCCGATTCAGCCGCTCCTTGGACGCCCTCACCAACGCCACCGCCGAGGTCCACCTCTGCCTCGCGCGCACCCTGCTCAACTCCTCCTGTGCCTTCTTCCTCTCCGCCTCCAGCACCGCCTCCGTCTCGTGTGTGTGCCTGCCCTGCACCTCGTCCGCCAGCCCGAGGAGCTGCCGCCGCTGCTGCATGAGGGCCTGGTTCATCTTGTCCTCCCAGTACTCAGCCTCCGCGGCCTGCACCTCTGCCTTTGTCTTCACCCTCTGAAAGGCGGTCCTCGCCCGCCCCCCTGCTCAGCGTAGCACGCGCTGGGATGGCAGTGGAGCAACATGCAAAGAGCTCCGCTAAAGCGCTACAAGCGGTTTTCGGTTGTGTGAAGCAACTTGCTCAGGATGTTTCCAGTGGCGCGGACAGCGGGAGCAGTGGGGAAGTCCGCCTCCAGTATCCCGTATCAAGGAAACTCTGGGCACCGGAATTTATGTGGAACGCTACATGAAGGAACTGGCGACAGGAGGATATTGAAAAGAAACAGCTACCTCTTCCAACAGCTTTTCATTAGACTTCTTCTTCTGTGTCGCTGCAGCCGATGCCTGGAACCAGTCACCGCACCCTACCCAACATACATCAACGCACTTCATGCCTAAACGACGACACCCGCACACCATCGCCTCCCCACTCCCCGCATACGTCAGCGCCGTTCATGCCTGAGTGCAGGCTGCAAGCCACCACTAACTGGCGCGCTCATCGTTGCTCTAGCGCGCACACCTTCGCGGCCAAAGCCAGCGGCTGCGCCGCAAAGCAACCCATGCGGATCTCAGCCGCTGCCAGCGCGCGCCGCTCTCATCAGCATACTCAAGCCACCGCCAGCGCGCGCTGCTCTCATCCGCATATTTAAGCCACCGCCAGCTTAGCGCACCCCACCACCCCGTGCTGCATCAGCGCGGACCTGGTGCTGCAGGAACATCTCCGAGTCCTCCAGCTGCTGCTCCAGCCTCCCCTGGACCGTCTCCAGCTGGTTCGTGCGCTGCACCCACCGCACCCTGCGCCCCACAAACGGAAACGAGCCTCGTCACCCGGCGCCTCCTGTGTCACCCTTTACGCCCTCACGATAGGTAGCATCCCTCATGGACTGTGCTAAGATTGCTCACGTCAGAATCGCAGCTCGCATCAGCCACCCACCTGCTTTGTCGCCGATTCAGCCGCTCCTTGGACGCCCTCACCAACGCCACCGCCGAGGTCCACCTCTGCCTCGCGCGCACCCTGCTCAACTCCTCCTGTGCCTTCTTCCTTCCGCCTCCAGCACCGCCTCCGTCTCGTGTGTGTGCCTCGTCCAGGCGCTACCGTGCACCTCGTCCGCCAGCCCAGCGGAGTTGCCACTGGGCTGCTGCATGAGGGCCTGGTTCATCTTGTCCTCCCAGTACCTCAGCCTCCGCGGCCTGCACCTCTGCCTTGTCTTCACCCTCTGAAAGGCGGTCCCTCGCCCCCCCCCCCCTTGCTCAGCGTAGCACGCGCTGGATGGCAGCGATAAATATGCGAAGAGCGCTCACGCAGAGTGCCACGAGAGACTTTGTATTACGAGGGGGCAGCAGGGGCAGCGGGAAGGGATCGGCGTGAGGTCTCTTCTCTCGTCTCCTCTGGCATATGTAGCAGCAGGCAGCATGGAAGTGCTGGGCAGCTGCCGGGGGCATCGTGGACGCTGGAGCGATGGGGGAGCAACTTGAACAAACATGTATAGCATGTATACCTCTTCCAACAGCTGTTCATTAGACTTCTTCTTCTGTGTCGCTGCAGCCGATGCCTGGAACCAATCACCGCCCTTTCCCCGCATACGTCAGCGCCCGCCATACCTCAGCGCCAGCACCCGCACACCATCGCCCCCCCGCCCCGCATACGCCAGGGCGCTCCTTGCCGTGTACATTTATTTGCGCTGGTAGTTTGCTTGCATACTTTCATGTCCACAACCTGGGCACCGCACACCTTCGCGGCCAAAGCCACCGGCTGCGTGGCAAAGCAACCCATGAGGATCTCAGCCGCTGCCAGCGCGCTCCGCACTCATCCGCATATTCAAGCCAAAGCCAGCGCGCGCCGCTCTCATCCGCATAATTAAGCCATCGCCAGCGCGCGCCGCTCTCAGCCTCGTATTCAAGCCACCGCCAGCGCGCGCCGCACTCAGCCTCGTATTCAAGCCACCGCCAGCGCGCGCCGCACTCAGCCTCGTATTCAAGCCACCGCCAGCGCGCGCCGCACTTATCCGCATACTCGAGCCGCCGCCAGCGCGCGCCGTTCTCATCCGCATATTCAAGCCACCGCCAGCACGCACGGCACTCGTCCGCATACTCAAGCCACCGCCAGCGTGCGCCGCACTCATCCGCATATTCGAGCCACCGCCACCTTAGCGCACCCCACCACCCCGTGCTGCATCAGCGCGGACCTGGTGCTGCAGGAACATCTCCGAGTCCTCCAGCTGCTGCTCCAGCCTCCCCTGGACCGTCTCCAGCTGGTTCGTGCGCTGCACCCACCGCACCCTGCGCCCCACAACCGGAAACGAGCCTCGTCATCCGGCGCCTCCTGTGTCACCCTTTACGCCCTCACGATAGGTAGCATCCCTCACGGACTGTGCTAAGATTGCTCACGTCAGAATCGCAGCTCGCATCAGCCACCCACCTGCTTTGTCGCCGATTCAGCCGCTCCTTGGACGCCCTCACCAACGCCACCGCCGAGATCCACCTCTGCCTCGCGCGCACCCTGCTCAACTCCTCCTGTGCCTTCTTCCTCTCCGCCTCCAGCACCGCCTCCGTCTCGTGTGTGTGCCTGCCCAGGGCGCTACCGTGCACCTCGTCCGCCAGCCCAAGGAGCTGCTGCCGCTGCTGCATGAGGGCCTGGTTCATCTTGTCCTCCCAGTACTCAGCCTCCGCGGCCTGCACCTCTGCCTTTGTCTTCACCCTCTGAAAGGCGGTCCTCGCCCGCCCCCTGCTCAGCGTAGCACGCGCTGGGATGGCAGTGGAGCAACATGCGAAGAGCGCCACGAGAGTGCCACGAGAGACTTTGTATTACGCAGGGGGGCAGCAGGGGCAGTGTGGGCAGCGGGATCGGCGTGGAGGTCTCTTCTCGGGCCTCCTGGCATATGTAGCAGCAGGCAACATGGAAGTGCTGCGGGGTGTCCTTGCCGGGGGCATCGTGACGCGGAGCGATGGGAGCGACTTGAACGGCATGTATACCTCTTCCAACAGCTGTTCATTAGACTTCTTCTTCTGTGTCGCTGCAGCCGATGCCTGGAACCAATCACCGCCCTTTCCCCGCATACGTCAGCGCCCGCCATACCTCAGCGCCAGCACCCGCACACCATCGCCCCGGCCCCGCATACGCCAGGGCGCTCCTTGCCGTGTACATTTAATAGCGCTGGTAGTTTGCTTGCATACTTTCATGTCCACAACCTGGGCACCGCACTCCTTCGCAGCCAAAGCCACCGGCTGCGCCGTAAAGCAACCCATGCGGATCTCAGCCGCCGCCAGCGCGCGCCGCTGTCATCCGCTTATTCAAGCCACCGCCAGCGCCAGCGCGCCCCGCACTCATCCGCATACTCGAGCCACCGCCAGCGCGTGCCGCACTCATCCGCATAATTAAGCCATCGCCAGCGCGCGCCGCACTCAGCCTCGTATTCAAGCCACCGCCAGCGCGCGCCGCACTCAGCCTCGTATTCAAGCCACCGCCAGTGCGCGCCGCACTCGTCCACATATTGAAACCGCCGCCAGCGCGCGCCGCACTTATCCGCATACTCGAGCCGCCGCCAGCGCGTGGCGTTCTCATCCGCATATTCAAGCCACCGCCAGCACGCGCCGCACTCGCCGCATACTCAAGACACCGCCAGCGCGCGCCGCACTCATCCGCATATTCGAGCCACCGCCAGCTTAGCGCACCCCACCACCCCGTGCTGCATCAGCGCGGACCTGGTGCTGCAGGAACATCTCCGAGTCCTCCAGCTGCTGCTCCAGCCTCCCCTGGACCGTCTCCAGCTGGTTCGTGCGCTGCACCCACCGCACCCTGCGCCGCACAACCGGAAACGAGCCTCGTCACCCGGCGCCTCCTGTGTCACCCTTTACGCCCTCACGATAGGTAGCATCCCTCACGGACTGTGCTAAGATTGCTCACGTCAGAATCGCAGCTCGCATCAGCCACCCACCTGCTTTGTCGCCGATTCAGCCGCTCCTTGGACGCCCTCACCACCGCCACCGCCGAGATCCACCTCTGCCTCGCGCGCACCCTGCTCAACTCCTCCTGTGCCTTCTTCCTCTCCGCCTCCAGCACCGCCTCCGTCTCGTGTGTGTGCCTGCCCAGGGCGCTACCGTGCACCTCGTCCGCCAGCCCAAGGAGCTGCTGCCGCTGCTGCATGAGGGCCTGGTTCATCTTGTCCTCCCAGTACTCAGCCTCCGCGGCCTGCACCTCTGCCTTTGTCTTCACCCTCTGAAAGGCGGTCCTCGCCCGCCCCCTGCTCAGCGTAGCACGCGCTGGGATGGCAGTGGAGCAACATGCGAAGAGCGCCACGAGAGTGCCACGAGAGACTTTGTATTACGCAGGGGGGCAGCAGGGGCAGTGTGGGCAGCGGGATCGGCGTGGAGGTCTCTTCTCGGGCCTCCTGGCATATGTAGCAGCAGGCAGCATGGGAGTGCTGCGGGGTGTCCCTGCCGGGGGCATCGTGACGCGGAGCGATGGCAGCAACTTGAACAGCATGTATACCTCTTCTGACAGCTGTTCATTAGACTTCTTCTTCTGTGTCGCTGCAGCCGATGCCTGGAACCAATCACCGCCCTTTCCCCGCATACGTCAGCGCCCGCCATACCTCAGCGCCAGCACCCGCACACCATCGCCCCCCCCCGCCCCGCATACGCCAGGGCGCTCCCTGCCGTGTACGTTTATTAGCGCTGGTAGTTTGCTTGCATATTTTCATGTCCACAACCTGGGCACCGCACACCTTCGCGGCCAAAGCCACCGGCTGCGCCGCAAAGCAACCCATGCAGATCTCAGCCGCTGCCAGCGCGCTCCGCGCTCATCCGCATATTCAAGCCGCTGCCAGCGCGCGCCGCTCTCATTCGCATATTTAAGCCGCCGCCAGCGCGCGCCGCTCTAATCCGCATATTCAAGCCACCACCAGCACGTGCCGCCTCATCCGCATATGTAAGCCACCGCCAGCTTAGTGCCGCGCTCGTCCGCATATCCAAGCTTACACTGCTTGCGCGCCGCTCTCATCCGCATATTCAAGCCACCGCCAGCACGCTCCGCTCTCATCCGCATATTCAAGCCAAAGCCAGCGCCGGCGCCAGCGCGCCCCGCACTCATCCGCATATTCAAGCCAAAGCCAGCGCCAGTGCGCGCCGCACGAGTCCGCATATTCAAGCCACTGCCAGCGCGCGCCGCACTCATCCGCATACTCGAACCGCCGCCAGCGCGCGCCGCACTCATCCGCATAATTAAGCCATCGCCAGCGCGCGCCGCACTCAGCCTCGTATTCAAGCCACCGCCAGCGCGCGCCGCACTCGTCCTCATATTGAAACCGCCGCTAGCGCGCGCCGCAATGATCCGCATACTCGAGCCGCCGCCAGCGCGCGCCGCTCTCATCCGCATATTCAAGCCACCGCCAGCGCGCGCCGCTTTCATCCGCATATTTAAGCCACCGCCAGCTTAGCGCACCCCACCACCCCGTGCTGCATCAGCGCGGACCTGGTGCTGCAGGAACATCTCCGAGTCCTCCAGCTGCTGCTCCAGCCTCCCCTGGACCGTCTCCAGCTGGTTCGTGCGCTGCACCCACCGCACCCTGCGCCCCACAACCGGAAACGAGCCTCGTCATCCGGCGCCTCCTGTGTCACCCTTTACGCCCTCACGATAGGTAGCATCCCTCACGGACTGTGCTAAGATTGCTCACGTCAGAATCGCAGCTCGCATCAGCCACCCACCTGCTTTGTCGCCGATTCAGCCGCTCCTTGGACGCCCTCACCAACGCCACCGCCGAGATCCACCTCTGCCTCGCGCGCACCCTGCTCAACTCCTCCTGTGCCTTCTTCCTCTCCGCCTCCAGCACCGCCTCCGTCTCGTGTGTGTGCCTGCCCAGGGCGCTACCGTGCACCTCGTCCGCCAGCCCAAGGAGCTGCTGCCGCTGCTGCATGAGGGCCTGGTTCATCTTGTCCTCCCAGTACTCAGCCTCCGCGGCCTGCACCTCTGCCTTTGTCTTCACCCTCTGAAAGGCGGTCCTCGCCCGCCCCCTGCTCAGCGTAGCACGCGCTGGGATGGCAGTGGAGCAACATGCAAAGAGCTCCGCTAAAGCGCTACAAGCGGTTTTCGGTTGTGTGAAGCAACTTGATCAGGATGTTTCCAGTGGCGCGGACAGCGGGAGCAGTGGGGAAGTCCGCCTCCAGTATCCGGTATCAAGGAAACTCTGGGCACCGGAATTTATGCGGAACGCTACATAAAGGAACTGGCGACAGGAGGATATTGAAAACAGCTACCTCTTCCGACAGCTGTTCATTAGACTTCTTCTTCTGTGTCGCCGCAGCCGATGCCTGGAACCAATCACCGCCCTTTCCCCGCATACGTCAGCGCCCGCCATACCTCAGCGCCAGCACCCGCACACCATCGCCCCCGCCTCGCATACGCCAGGGCGCTCCTTGCCGTGTACATTTAATAGCGCTGGTAGTTTGCTTGCATACTTTCATGTCCACAACCTGGGCACCGCACACCTTCGCGGCCAAAGCCACCGGCTGCGCCGCAAAGCAACCCATGCGGATCTCAGCCGCTGCCAGCGCGCGCCGCTCTCATCCGCATATTCAAGCCGCTGCCAGCGCGCGCCGCTCTCATCCGCATATTCAACCCACCGCCAGCTTAGCGCACCCCACCACCCCGTACTGCATCAGCGCGGACCTGGTGCTGCAGGAACATCTCCGAGTCCTCCAGCTGCTGCTCCAGCCTCCCCTGGGCCGTCTCCAGCTGGTTCGTGCGCTGCACCCACCGCACCCTGCGCCCCACAAACGAAAACGAGCCTCGTCACCCGGCGTCTCCTGTGCCAGCCTCTTCGCTTTGGCATGTGCACAGTTGGCTTCGCAAGGATGGACCCGAGCCGGCATCTTTGTCGCACCTGCTCTGGCGATGTCTCTTTCGCATCACAATTCTCTTGACTCCTTCTCTTGCGGAGACCCACCTCCGCCGTGTACGCATGTTTCGTAAATCATCCTGCACTTGTGTCATCTCTGCCGTCACCACCTCCTCCAGCTCATTCCGTTGCCTGTCTAAGACACTCTCAGCGACCTCGTCTGCAAGGCCCAGGAGCTGGCGTCTCTCCTCCGACAGGGCCTGGTGCAACTTGTTTTCCCAAAATTGGGTGTCTGCGGTGTGCACGTCTGTCATCAATTTCGCGATCTGCCACAAAGGCACTCCCCAACATATCCAGGTGTGCATCAGCTTGCATGCAACAGTGGCATGTGGAGTTTGATAAGCAGTCTGGCCGCAGGCACCCGAGTTGAGGGCAAAATATAACCAGGTTTTTACGCTGATGGTGCCACTGAGTAACAGCCTATTGCCGAGACACATGGCAGGCCCAGGGATGTGTTATTGCGTAACAGCCTATTGCCGAGACATGAGGCAGGCCCAGGGATGCCACATTGGCTCAGACCTCTGGAATACGCCGATCACGTGCCATGTCATGGCGTAATGAAGCTGCTTTTGCCTGGTTTTCCAGCCCAATCTTACACATATCTAAGGTGAAATGTCAACAAACTGAACATATTATGACAAGATGCGAAAATCAGAATGCTTACTATCAGTGCCCCGTGTACATATACTACGTGCAACGCATAAACAATGGTTTGCCCCTGTCATCATATCAAGTACAACAAGCATTGCCCCGTTCACCACATCCTGTACTGCACACTGCCGCCTCTTGTCGCCGCATTGCGTTAAAAGCACGTTGCCCCTCTCACCGTATCAAGTATGACATGCACTGCCCAAGCCACTGCATCATGTGCGACACGCAATCCCGCGGTCAGCACATTGAACTTGTGTCACCACATTCGTCCCATTTCATCATGTTTACCCAAGTTGCTATTGTTGGCAGTATTCGTGGATTCATCTTTTAAGTTTTAAGACACAGTGCCCCAAAGCAAAGCCGTATCAACCTGGTGCTGCAGGAACATCTCCGAGTCCTCCAGCTGCTGCTCCAGCCGGCCCTGAACCGTCTCCAGCTGGTTCGTGCGCTGCACCCACCTCATCCTAAGCATCCATACCAAGCCCCACAACCAACCCTCGTCACCCGGCGTCTCCTGTGTCACCCTTTACGCCCTCACGATAGGTAGCATCCCTCACGGACTGTGCTAAGATTGCTCACGTCAGAATCGCAGCTCGCATCAGCCACCCACCTGCTTTGTCGCCGATTCAGCCGCTCCTTGGACGCCCTCACCAACGCCACCGCCGAGATCCACCTCTGCCTCGCGCGCACCCTGCTCAACTCCTCCTGTGCCTTCTTCCTCTCCGCCTCCAGCACCGCCTCCGTCTCGTGTGTGTGCCTGCCCAGGGCGCTACCGTGCACCTCGTCCGCCAGCCCGAGGAGCTGCCGCCGCTGCTGCATAAGGGCCTGGTTCATCTTGTCCTCCCAGTACTCAGCCTCCGCGGCCTGCACCTCTGCCTTTGTCTTCACCCTCTGAAAGGCGGTCCTCGCCCGCCCCCCTGCTCAGCGTAGCACGCGCTGGGATGGCGCAGGATTTGGTGCAGACGCATGTGAAGAGCTCCGCTGGAGCAGCATAAGTGGCTTCGCAAAAGATGCCCTGCTGAGGATATGAGCAGCATAAGTGGCTTCGCAAAAGATGCCCTGCTGAGGATATGAGCAGCATAAGTGGCTTCGCAAAAGATGCCCTGATGAGGATATTAGCAGCGGGGACGGAAGCAATCCCAGGGACATCGGCAAGAGACAGGGAGTGTTGGCGGCGAGGCCCGCAAGGGAAGGGGCGGGAATGCTTTAATTGGGACCCCCCGTGATACATGCACTTCCAGCAAGGTTGCAATGGAGGCCTAGCGGCTGGTATCAGTGCTATTCACAGTTCAAATACCCACATCAGGGTATGAATACCTACTTCAAGTTTGAAACATCATCAGCTGAAGTGAAGTATCGGTCTCGAGACAGACCTCATCATTCCATCGCTGTTGAGCTTTCCTTTCCTTGGCCATCGCCGCAGTCGCCTGTTACATAGCTTTCCCGCCGCATACTGATCATGGGAACCCTCGAGTGTTGGCTATCCTGACTGACACCATGCTCACTATTTTTCGGTACTGTCCGACTGAATCCTCAAGGCCCAGAGACAACTGTACTTCAGCGGCCTCCACTTGGCTTAAGTGACAATCGAAGGTGTCCCCAACATTCGATCAAGTTCCAAGTCCAACGGCGTAGCGGCGAGGCACATCCAGCACTGTGGGAACACCAGCGAGATGTTTAAGGGAATTTATGACAGAGCAAACCTGATGCTGCAGAAACATTTCAGTGTCTTGCAGCTGCTGCACCATTTTTTGGTAGTCGACATCCCATTGTGCACTGCCGCCACCACGCACCCAACGCACAACACTGAGAACAGCCATCTGCTGAAGGCAGACGCATGTACCTAGATCCATCGAGCCTCCCGCACCATTGTCACTGAATAAGGCGTCCGCCCGCGCCGCCTCCGCTCTCGCCTCTGCCCCCGCTCCCGAGTCTCTGCTGGCATGGCCGCCCACGAGGCTGGGTGGGCGCGCGTGAGGCCCCACCTGTTCACCCGGTGCTTCTCGCGCTCCAGCGCCATCTTCGCCGCCCATTGCAGCCTCGGCCTGCTGCGCGGCTCCGCCAGCTTGGCCTCCTCCTGGAGGGCCCCAACCCGCATCACTCAGTCATCTAAGAGCGACACGCGCTTGCCACGTGGCCGCCCTTCGGAGCGCTGGCGTGCAGAGAGCGCCCTCGCACTGCTCAGAGCGCCTCGCCGCGACAACGTGCCGCACCGCTGCCACGCCGAGCCGCACCGCTGCCACGAGCTGCACAAGCAGCCACGCTGAGTCACACCGCTGCCACGCTCGGGAGCCGCACTGGCCAGTGCATGCCGAGTAACACCGCTGCCACGCTGAGTCAGCACTGGCTAAGATGACGCCGAGTTGCACTGGCTGTTACGCTGAGCTGCGACCGCTGCTTCACGCTGAGCTATGACTGGCTACGCGAGCAGACTGGCTGCCACGCTAAGCCGTGACCGCTGCTACGCTGCCGCACCGCACGCCCGAGCCGCACCGCTGCCACGCCGAGTCGCATCGCTGCCACGCTGAGTCGCACCGCTGCCACGCCGAGCCGCACCGCTGCCACGTCGCACCGCTGCCACGCCGAGTCACACCGCCATCATGCCTACCAGTGCCCATCACATCACAAAACGTTGCCGTGCCCGCCCGATCTCAAAGTGACCTCCACGCGCGACTATATGCCGGGATCACGCAAAGGCAGCGAGCTCTGTGCACGTGCCGGTCCGCACATCTGCCAGGACCGTCCCTGCACACAGCCCTGCTCGCGCCATCCACATCTCAGCACTGCGGGCCATGGGAGCACCTTCATCGATGCTTCCAGCTCCAGCCCCTGCTCTGCAAAAGCCGCCTCCAGCCTCGCCCGCTCCTCTTCAATCTCCCGCTCACGCTGCGTGCATATCCCCAGCTGCCTCGACATCCCGTCCTGCTCATTCTGCAGCTCGTGTATTTGCTCCGTGTACGCTGCAAGCTGCTGTGACAGTTGCGCCCGCTCCGCCTCCTTCTCCTGCTCGCACCGGCGTGATTCCTCCGCCTGCTGTTCCAGCTCTGCTCTCTCTGATTCCAGCTGTTGCACGTGTTCGCTGTGAGCCTGCAGCTGCTGTGACAGCTGTGCGCGGTCCGCCTCCGTCTCCTCCTCGCGCTGACTCGACTCCTTCGCCTGGTGCGCCAGCTGCGCCTGCGTCTCCTCCAGTTTACGCATTTGTTCGGAGTATTCCTGCAGCTGTTGCGACAGCTGTATGCGCTCCGCCTCCTTCTCCTCCTCACGCTCATTTGACTCCCCCGCCCGCTGTTCCAGTTGTGCGCTCTCCGACTCCAGCTGCTGCATTTGTGCCGTGAACGCCTGCAACTGCTGTGACAGCTGCACCCGCTCCGCCTCCTTCTCCTCCTCACGTTGACTCGACTCCTTCGCCCGCTGTTCCAGTTGTGCCCGCTCCGACTCCAGCTGGAGCACTTGTTCATCGTGGGCTTGTAGCTGCTGCGACAGCTGCTCCAGCTCCGCCTCCTTCTCCTGTTCACGCTGGCTGGACTTATCCGCCCGCTGTTCCAGCCGTTCCCGCTCCCCTTCAAGCTGCTGCATTTGTTCACTGTGAGCCTGCAGCTGCTGTGACAGCTGCACCCGCTCCGCCTCCATCTCCTCTTTCTGTTGACTGTGTGTCTCCAGCTGCTGAGCCAGCCGTGTGCGCTCCGCCTCCAGCTCGCCTTCCACCATGATCACACGTTTCCCCCATTCGACGCTGATGTCCCACACAAGCCCCCATTCGACGCCTTAGCCCCATCATCCCTGCACCTAGCTGATGGCGCAAGGCATGGGCCCCGTCTGCCTCGAGTCGCCCACCCTCTGACTGCTGTGTCATATTGCCAAATTCACCAGCCGCGCTTGAGAGCCGTTAAGTGCGGGTTCCGCCCGCGCCGCCTCTGCTCTCGCCTCTGCCCCCGCTCCCGAGTCTCTGCTGGCACGGCCGCCCACCCACGAGGCTGGGTGGGCGCGCGTGAGGCCCCACCTGTTCACCCGGTGCTTCTCGCGCTCCAGCGCCAATTTCGCCGCCCATTGCAGCCTCGGCCTGCTGCGCGGCTCCGCCAGCTTGGCCTCCTCCTGGAGGGCCCCAACCCGCATCACTCAGTCATCTAAGAGCGCCACTCGCTTGCCACGTGAACGCCCTTCGGAGCGCTGGCGTGCAGAGAGCGCCCTCGCACTGCTCAGAGCGCCTCGCCGCGACGCCGAGCCGCACCGCTGCCACGCCGAGCCGCACCGCTGCCACGCCGTGCCACGCCGGGCACTTCGCTCCACGCCTTCGAGGCCGCACCGCTGCCACGCCCAGATCACACCCGCTGCCACGCCCGAACGCACCGGCTACCACATCGGGAGAGCCGCACCGCTACCGCGCCGAGCCGCCACCGCTGCCCGCGCCGAACCGCACCGCTGCCGCCAGCGCCTCCAGCTGCCACGCCGAATCGCACAGCTGCCACGCGAGTCACACCGCTGCCACGCCGAGCCGAACTGCTGGCTGCCCGCGCCGGGGCGCACGCTGCGGCGAAATGGCACACCGCTGCCAGTCGCACCGTTGCCGCGCCGGGCCTGCTGCAGCTGCCACGCCCAGAACCGCACACCAGCGCCAGCGACCGCACCGCTGCCGAACCCGAACCTGCCCACGCCGAGGCCGAACGCTGCACCACGCGGTCGCGCAGCTGCCGCGGTCGCGCACAGCTGCTCCGCGCCCGGTCGCACCACGCTGCCGCGCCAGTCTAGATCATCATGCCTCACCAATTCTCCATCCACATCACAAAGCGTTGCCGTTGCCGCCCGATCTCAGTGACCTCACGTGACCACGCCATATGCAGGTCGCATGAGGCGAGCTCTCATGCGCGTGCCCGGTCCGCATATCTGCCAGGACGTCACACTACACTGAAAACCTGCAAACTAGCATCCACCATCTCTCTCGGCACTGGGCCATGGAACACCTTCATCGATGCTTCCAGCTCCAGCCCCTGCTCTGCAAAAGCCGCCTCCAGCCTCGCCCGCTCCTCTTCAATCTCCCGCTCACGCTGCGTGCATATCCCCAGCTGCCTCGACATCCCGTCCTGCTCATTCTGCAGCTCGTGTATTTGCTCCGTGTACGCTGCAAGCTGCTGTGACAGTTGCGCCCGCTCCGCCTCCTTCTCCTGCTCGCACCGGCGTGATTCCTCCGCCTGCTGTTCCAGCTCTGCTCTCTCTGATTCCAGCTGTTGCACGTGTTCGCTGTGAGCCTGCAGCTGCTGTGACAGCTGTGCGCGGTCCGCCTCCGTCTCCTCCTCGCGCTGACTCGACTCCTTCGCCTGGTGCGCCAGCTGCGCCTGCGTCTCCTCCAGTTTACGCATTTGTTCGGAGTATTCCTGCAGCTGTTGCGACAGCTGTATGCGCTCCGCCTCCTTCTCCTCCTCACGCTCATTTGACTCCCCCGCCCGCTGTTCCAGTTGTGCGCTCTCCGACTCCAGCTGCTGCATTTGTGCCGTGAACGCCTGCAACTGCTGTGACAGCTGCACCCGCTCCGCCTCCTTCTCCTCCTCACGTTGACTCGACTCCTTCGCCCGCTGTTCCAGTTGTGCCCGCTCCGACTCCAGCTGGAGCACTTGTTCGTCGTGGGCTTGTAACTGCTGCGACAGCTGCTCCAGCTCCGCCTCCTTCTCCTGTTCACGCTGGCTGGACTCATCCGCCCGCTGTTCCAGCCGTTCCCGCTCCCCTTCAAGCTGCTGCATTTGTTCACTGTGAGCCTGCAGCTGCTGTGACAGCTGCACCCGCTCCGCCTCCATCTCCTCTTTCTGTTGACTGTGTGTCTCCAGCTGCTGAGCCAGCCGTGTGCGCTCCGCCTCCAGCTCGCCTTCCACCATGATCACGCGTTTCCCCCATTCGACGCTGATGTCCCACACAAGCCCCCATTCGCCGCCTGAGCCCCATCATCCCTGCACCTACCTGATGGCGCAAGGCATGGGCCCCATCTGCCTCGAGCCGCCCACCCTCTGACTGCTGTGTCATATTGCCACATTCACCAGCCGCGCTTGAGAGCCGTTCAGTGCGGCTTCCGCCCGCGCCGCCTCCGCTCTCGCCTCTGCCCCCGCTCCCGAGTCTCTGCTGGCATGGCCGCCCACGAGGCTGGGTGGGCGCGCGTGAGGCCCCACCTGTTCACCCGGTGCTTCTCGCGCTCCAGCGCCATCTTCGCCGCCCATTGCAGCCTCGGCCTGCTGCGCGGCTCCGCCAGCTTGGCCTCCTCCTGGAGGGCCCCAACCCGCATCACTCAGTCATCTAAGAGCGTCACTCGCTTGCCACGTGGACGCCCTTCGGAGCGCTGGCGTGCAGAGAGCGCCCTCGCACTGCTCAGAGCGCCTCGCCGCGACGCCGAGCCGCACCGCTGCCACGCCGAGTCGCACCGCTGCCACGCCGAGCCGCACCGCTGCCACGCCGAGCCGCACCGCTGCCTGGCATCGAGAATTGAGCGCCTGCAACGGGATTCCGGAAAGCCAGGTGCTGCATGGTGCGGAGGCGCCTCACTTTGTGATCAGTGATTTGTGAGCATAATTTGCGGTTTAGGATTCGCGATGTGATTGTGATTCCAGTTCATAATTTGTGCTTTGCAATGCCCATCACAGTGCTCGGGCACAACATGCGATATAGTGCATGCAATAACAGACTGCGGGGGGCGCTTCTTCACTGCACGCGGATCGCCTTCGACATGGTAAGACAATGTTGTTCTTAGACGGGTGCGGCAAACCACAGAGGCTACGAGGACCCGCTAATGGCAGAGCATGTCAGCGTTTCTTCTCGAAACTTAAACCCTTACAATATGGAGGTTTGTATAGTGATGGTGTCTTCTGAGCTACGAGGATACGTCTCGATTTCATATCAAGTTCACGTGTGAAAGGTCGCATGGCACGGCATGCGACCTTGGCCGCTGCCTCTAGCTCCAGCCTTTGCTGTGCAAGAGCTGCCTTTAGTGTCCGCGCCGCCTCAATTTCTGTCTGCTTCGTGTGCTCCTCCATTGCCCGTTGCATCTCACCCTCCCAATACTGTGTTTCTTTGGCGAGCAAGTCAGACGCCAGCGCCACTGTCTGGAGCCCCCTTCCTCCCCTCCCCTCAAACAACTTGCACTTCTCACGTTTGCATAATTAAGGAGCAGCCTCAGCTTCGAACTGAGTTGATGTCACTGTATAAAGTGATTGGGATTTCCGATAGGTGCTCGCAGCTGAGCTGCGGGCACACAAGACGTAGATACGCTTCAAGGCGTCCGAGGTTACTGTCCACGCGCGATGTCTTCCCTACCCTCTCACACTTGGAAGCTATTGTGTGTGGAAATGCAAAAGAAGCTTTGCACAATTTGTATTGCCAGGATAAAAAACTGTACCTGCTGATTCCACTGAGCTTGAACTTCCTTATTCTTTGCCATAGTCTCTGCTATCTGATTCATATCCCCCGCAGTCGCTGCCATCTGGATCGCATTCTTCGCAAGCAAGTGCCGCAGGTTAAGCACATGCTTCTCACGACCCGCAGATGCCTGAAACATCGCTGGCAAGCAGCTCCCCACTCACCTGCTCACTCTTGAAATCCTTCATCTCCTGGGCCAGGCGATCACGATCCTCCTCTAGGGTTTGCGTGCGGTGCGCCCACCTCACTCTGCACACTCCGGAATGGGCAAATTCAACAGCTCAATACACATCATCTCTGCGGAAAAAGCCTTCTCAGGGACATATGCTGCACAACGGCCGCCTTTCAAAAGGTCGGCGTGTTGGCGTGTGCCCAAGCAAAGGGCAAGCTAATCCACGTGGAGCACAGCGTATGGCACGGGTATCAAGAGGTCAGTGCATTGGCTTGTGCCCAAGCAAAGGGCAAGCTAATCCACGTGGAGCACAGCGTATGGCACGGGTATCAAGAGGTCAGTGCATTGGTTTGTGCCCAAGCAAAGGGCAAGGCACAGAGTTTGTGGAGCGACACGAGAAGGCATGCTCCAGGCACACAGGGCCCTAGGTTGCACAACTCAGTCGTTCCCTGTGCAAGCCAAGCGCGGGTTCCCTGTGCAAGCCAAGCGCGGGTTCAGGAAGTCGATGCGGAAACTTTAAAAGGTATTGAACTTTAAAATGAGGGCTCGTCTTTGGGTGCGGAAAACAGGATCCTTGCGCAAGAAACGCAACTGAAAAGTAGGAAAAGTAGGCAGAAAAATATCCCAAAAACATATTCGCATCAGGCAGTGTCCAGCTGGCATCCTCGACAAGGATATGTATTGAGAGAGTAAGGCGAGCATCATTTCTCGCATGTGTACGCTTGTGTCGCATGTGTCGCTGGAGCAAGGACTTTCCCAGTCTGTCCTTAAGCCGGGTGCCTGATCCCCAACAATTGCATCGCGCGCACGATGAAGACTTGGTCAGCGACCAGACGCAACAAGTACCTGCTCGCTCGATGCTTTTCACGTTGAACGGCCGTCTTCGCTGCGCCCAAGACTTTGGCCCAGTTGGTGGCGGTGTCACTAGAGGCACTTTGACTCGCCGCCGCGTCAGTAACTGCCGCCTGTGCCGAAATCTGCACTTGCATCCCCACGCGAACCCATATGAACACGTGCAACTCAAGTGATGGGGTCGTCAGGATGCGCAAGCGGAAACCTTATTGGGACGCAAAATACCGCTCCGGGTGGATGAAGACGAAACCTGCCTCTCATGTTCGTGCTTATTCTTCAGGTGATTCCAAGGTCCTCTGAATAATAGCGGGACTGAATCGGCTCACCGAAGTTCAGAACAGTGATCTATCAGTTGTGAATGCCTACGTTCAAGTGCATACAGTCGCTGAGGGTGATGCGTGCTGCCAGAGAGACCGCCCTATGCCGTGAGGGTCGGGAGGTAGGTATAATGCTCCTCAGAAGGCAGTACGCTTCTAAGATTTTAAATGGCACTGAACCAATCAGGTTATGAACCTTCGACATTTGAGCTGCTTAGCTAAGGTGGAGTGATTCGAGGTCGGCATGCTTCTCAGAAGGCAAGACGCTCCTCAGAAAGTGAACGACACCGATCCATTCAGGTAATGCCGTGGCGATACTGTCAAATATGCATAGCTGAGGTGGAGTGAGTGCGCTCGAGGCAGCAACCTCCGTCGAAAGATCCAGTTGCTCATTTGCGATATCGTTGTCACTGGACTCTTGTAAAGCTTGCGGGACAACTTTCGGATCTTCTGCGGAACTTGCGAGCTCACTGTCCGGCAGAAACTCCTGCTCAAGTTTCAGCAAAAACTCCTGCTCAAGTTGCTTCCGTTGGTCCTTTAAAGCTCGTGCTTGAGCTTCTGCCGCTTCGGCCTCCCACTGTGCCTTATGTACCGACAGCGTCGACGCCATCCTTGAATCGAAATACCGAGTGTACTCTCTTGGGGTTTGCATCGTCGACTCGTCGTAAAGGTTCTGTTCCAAACCCGTGTCGCACATATTGAACCAGTTGCCGCCGGTCAGCCAATCCAACATGTTTGTTTCCATTTTCTCAGACTCTATGGGGATCCGAGAGCTGAATATGCGCAATCCAAAACCGAATACCTTAAGGCATTCGTACGGCATTCATATATTGTGTAACAGAAAAGCAATATTAAGGCCTGAGCATATTAAAATCATATTGAGTCGCTCCACTATTCTCTCATTATTCTTAATTCCTCTAACTATTCTTACTATTGTTACTTCACTTACTCTCACTATTCTTAAAGGAAACCAGATGCGAAATGGGGTGCAGTTCGAGTTGACAAGTTTCTGTTGCACTTTTGATCAGTCGAGTGACACTGCAGACTGCACTCGACTGTCTCAGTTGCACTTTATTTCGATTTTAATTTTTTGGATTCTCCAATATCTTGTATATTCTGTTAGATTTATATAGATATCGATGTAAATTCAAAATTGGCAAATGATTGGCGCTGGCGTGGAATCGATACTGTGACACAGATAGAGCCCTACGCCCTAGCATAGCGGTAGGATACGTAGGGTGGGTGCAACACTTTGAAATTCGTGTAACGTCAAACGGTCTCTCTTTCAGACGAGAGGATGTACATATCGAGTACAGTAGCCCCGAGTACGAGTACTACTCAGTGGACACTGTATACATTCCGTTGGTCGGGTTTTCCGATCGAACGCGATGAAATTCGCGATCTCGAAACTCAGATTTAGGCCTGAAAACCTTGCGCAGCTCCAGAAGCGCTCTGCAAACTTGCTTGAACGGTGCTGTTCAGCACCTTTTTCAAGGATATATCACGGATATGTTATTCTATCTTGAACATTTTTGTATATTAGAACATGTTCCTGAACATGCGAACATGAGGTTTGTGCGTGCCTGGAAACTCTGAGGTTCGCTACGTGAAGATCTGAACGCGATTTTCCAAGAGGGGTTTTCCGGTTTTGAGGCTCCTCCCTGAAAATTTTTCATCGGTCTTAGGCGTTTGATTGCCCTTGATTGCCCTCGGTTTATTGTTCCTTGGTGTCTGTTTTAAGGTAAAATTTATCATAAGATGAGCCCGCACGGTGTCTACGTGCGTGAACGCGACGATCCCGGCTTGTGCTCAAAGCGGGCACAAGCCGGTATCGGCAACCATCAGCATAGATGGCAAGGCATACGAACGTACGTTAAGTTGCAGCACCTTCAAGAAATTGATACTGCGCAACTTGTGTACGTCGCACCCACTTTCTTAGCAAAATTGCATGACTCAATGTGTGAACCCGTACTATTCCTTGAGCCGGAAGTATGGGATCACACCCGAATCGCGCTAAACTCAACCTCCATACGCACTGGGAGCATATATATGTAAGGGATATATATCCCTAGCTCATATATGCTCTCAGTGAGTGAAGACTTCTTCCACAGATGCCTGCGCAGGAATCATCAATTTGCTGGAAAAATTAGGTCTAAATAGTAAAAGTCAACGGAACGGTCAACGCTCGTAGCGGTCGATCCAATGGTCCAAATCCAATTCCGAGACCAGTTTTCCGGGGTGCCGTACCCCACTCTATATCCTTAGCCGCGAGGAAATCTTCATCTGAGCAATTTAACATCGACCAGC
>LGRX02015975.1:20214-52744 GCA_001247695.2 Cymbomonas tetramitiformis | reverse complement strand
ACACTGTAGCCCCTACAGTCGAGTGTCCACTTGAGGACGCGGACGAGAGGTTGTGTCACCTGACGGTGAGTGGACACTCGACTGTAGAGCTCTACAGACGAGACGGAGAGGTTCGGTCGAATATGTAGCAAGAGCGAAGAGGACATTTGCATACTTTCGTTTGGTCCGTCGTCGGACGAGAGGTTCGCTCTCGGTCAGTTCTCTGTTCAGTATTCCGCATTTTCGTCAGCGGTGAGCGAAAATTTACAGTGTTTTCGTTCGTGTTCGTTCGTGCCTGGGACAACTACTGTCTTACACGACCCCCCGCTAAACGTAAATGAGTTGTAGGTTTGGCGAATAAGCAATGCTTGGGCATTCGCTTTTCGGAGGACGCATGCTGGCATTCGTGCCAGAGTGTTTGAAAATGCCCCTCCCATCCTATTCGTTAGCTTCGTGTGCTCTAAAGGCAAATCCTGGTGCCTGCACAATGAGGCACGTTGACGTACGCACCTCGAGGACACTGTGGACACGTCATACACTGTCCGTTCGTCTGCTTGATAACGCGGCTACTCTGAAGCGTGGCCTTTTGCTGCAATGTGGACATACTATCGGAACACGCGCTTCTGCTGACCAACCCAGCGATACCACCGTGAGTATACGACAGGATATTGGTTTGTGCCTTGTTCAGCTGGCCTTTGCACAAAGTTGCCAATTCGTCCCATCTTGTTGCAATCTTGTCTCTCAGTGCACACCGAGCGCTAAGTAACCCCCTTGTACGTGCGTGCATTGACTGAACTCACCAGCCTGAGGCAGATAGCACAGTTAGATAACGCACCTTCACACGGGCTCTGCATGGATCAAATGGATCGTGCGTAGTTTTGTGCCTATGGTATATGTCGCTCTCACTTACGTACCAGTAGGTCGATCCCCCTCCAGGCCTCATCGAACGACAGTCAGCTGTTACGAGCGTTGGAATACGAAAAGGAGAAGAAATTTGTGAACGTCAAGGGCAAGCAATTTCCATCTTTCAAAGACTTCCTGGTATGGCCCAGCCTGTCCGTTGCCTGACTTAGTAAGGCCTCGCCGAGATATGGCTCAGAGCCACTTGCGCTGGACGTGCTCCCATGCCGCCGCTTAACTCAGCATTCTCGCCAGTTTTCACCTGGCATCGATCCCATTACTCCAACGTGCCAAGCTGCAATCTAAGCACCTAACAAAACGTGTCTCTCGCGCGCGTGACCGCACAGGCGACACAGCTGAAGGAGATGTACGAACGCGTACCGCGGGATAGTAATATCCAGTACCAGATTAAGTCTGTGCTGCGGGACGTGGAGAGATACGAGGAGCTCACAATAAACCAGCGCACCAACGTCGTGCGCCAGGTGGAGCAGATGCTCAAGAACCCGGAATTATCTCATCTCACGGGGTATTCCTCGACATATGCCCAGTTATTGCAGACCTTTAAAGTGTAAGGCACTAAGGTTGACGACCAAGGCTAACGCTCCGCACCGCGAAGTTATGCGCCCTAGCCGGCTTTACACTTGCGATTCTCGACGCTCGCCAGTTTCCTGATTTGGCGGGAAGTTTTCCCGCGGATTCTCGACGCTCGCCAGTTTCCTGATTTGGCGGGAAGTCTTTCCGAGGACTCACAGGAGAGAGGTCACATGTGCTCCGAAATGCTCCGAGCACATTCCGCGCCTTGTTCCCTTTTAGCGAACCAGGAACACTAACAGTATCTTTCACGGCCACGATCACGGGATTCCCATACAGGGAGCCTTCACCACCTCCTAAGGCACCATCGTCTTCGGCGGACCTCAAGATCAACCTCTCCGCTACCTCCCGATCGCCTCCTACAATAACGCGGAGTGGGCGAGAAATCCGCAAGTCAGAAAGCACCAATAAGGCGTCGCCGCCTCCACCACCCTTGAAAGGTTTCACCACACCTCGGGGCCCTTTTGAACGTGGCCATCGTGAAAGGAGCAACCTGTGAGGCGTTTGCTGCTGAGCTGGAAATAGTTCTGGATCCCACTGGCGCTTTGCACGGTCTGTGCAAGGTGGACTCTTGCATCACGGAAGGCTCTCCTAGGGCTCACGTGACACGAATAGGCTTGTCGGGCAGGTTTAGGTATCAGTTTGACGTGAGGAGTCGAGACCACTGATGTGCCTCGATGGGCCCGACGCATCCTCCGGATGCATCTGGGGGGAATTCAGCGGAGAGAGTCGTAATAGTGTTCGATATCGAGACCACCGGGTTAAAGCAACACTCTGACCGCATTATCGAGATCGCCGCAATGAACGCCGAGGATAGCAGCCTCTCGATGGTTACGCTCGTCAACCCAGGCCGCATCAAGCTACCCAAAAAGGTGCTGAGCCTTCCCCCCGCACCACGTGCACCCTGCTAAGCCCCGGCTGCATCCAGCCACCTCCCAAGATGCGTGGCCACGTCCCGTGCAACGTGGACCATCGCTGCGCATGCTCTTCCATGTCCATCTTAGCGAATGTATTCCTTCCTGCGTTCGAGTGCATTCGACTCATTAAGGATCAAACTTTGAGGCGGAACGGGTGTGATCCCACGTGGCCTCAGTTCGGCTATGGCCCGGCTTGGTGCTGCTTAGGCTTCGCACATCCGAGGCTTCTGTGCAGGTTCCGTGTTTCACCGGCTTGGAGGTTTCATCGACATCGCTGAACTCTTGCAAGAAATGCATACGCCGCGCCCTTGAGTCGGGTGGAGGGCATGTCTTACAGCCGCCATGTGCCTAAAGTACCCTGGGCCTGTGGTGGGGATGCAGATCACCGAAATCACAGGGATCCAGCCAGGCGATCTGGCCTCCTCCAAGATTCCAGCCTTCCCTGAAGCTGCTAGGAGGTTTGAAGAGTTCATCGAAGCTCAGCGCAGCAAATTCAAAAGTGTGACCCTGCCTGCTGATATCCTGGCTGCACGGATCTTGACCGGGCTGATTAAGTCGTCTTGGGATCGAAGTTCTGCGTGAGCGTTGCCCAAGATTAGGGCTTTGGTGCCCCACGCTTGATTTTGAACGACCTCCCAATGATCTAGCAGGAAGGCAGCAGGTGGTGGCTCCCAGCATGCCTGCTCGGAACTCCGGCGACTCAGGCGTTCGCTAGTTCTGCAATGCCCCATTTGAATAGAGGGTCTGCGCATGCGCTGCCTTTATCGTGATGATTCCTCTTAGGTGGCATACGCAGCTGCTGTGACACAGCCCGGTGGGACGGCGAGTGACAGGCAACCCAGAGGTGGTGCTCGTGGCGCACAACGGGCGACGGTTTGACGTGCCCTTCCTCGAGGAGGAGTACAAACGCGCCAACCGGGTCATGCCCGACTACTGGCAGTTCCTGGACTCCCTGCCCCTCGCTCGCAGGTGGGCTCCTTCTGACATGGCGAGGTTGGGTGGTCTTTGCGGGGTGGAGTGGGGCGAAGATACGCTGACAGAAGCTGCTGAGGGGGTGATCCCTTTTGGGTTCACGTAAATGGCCGGGCGCACTGAGGGGATCGCTGAGTGGGGAGCCCGGGGTTGGGGACGAGGCACATGTGTGCACAGGGCCTGGCCAACGAAGCAGGGATATGGTCTTGGAAGCCTGTGCGAGTTTCTCCAGGTCGAGGTTGAGGGCGAGCTCCACCGGGCCCTCGCAGGTGTGGCTCACTGCAGGGCAGGGAGTGCATCGACGGCGCAGGTGTGGCTCACTGCAGGGCAGGGAAGGCATCGACGGCGCACAGCAGGGCTCACTTCAGGACAGGGAGTGCAACTTTTGTAGGGAGGAGGGAGGGGGAGGCACACAGGACACGAGGAGATGCGATATGCTCTTGCGCCAGGGCGCAATGGCGCCTTCGGGATCGGGCAAACCACTTGATTGGTTTACCAGTGATGCTGCGAGTATCAGAGTCTACGGTGTCCGCTTGTAGTGCGTACGGCTTCTTGGTGCCATAGGCAAGACGCGTGTATCGTCAGAGGAAGGCAGGCAGTAGGAGAGGGCGAGGGGATGGGGAGGGCTCAGATGTGCAGGCACTGCGCCGGGTGTACTTGGCAAGTATGGAGCGGCTGACGGAGTCCAACCCTCTGGAGAGAGACACCTTCACGATTACCAGCCCTAAAAAGAATGACTCCCCTCCACCCCCCACCTACGAGGGCCAATTCCCCACCAGATATTCAGAATCCGGCCGGCCAGAAGAGGCCGAGGGTAACCCCTGCTCTGTTTCGCCCCCTCCATGTCTTGCCGAGGTCTCATCTCGGACTTTATCAACTGCAACTTCATCAAGTTTCTTAAAGCCTGGGGGGGTGTGAGGGGATTGGTCCGGGAGCGCCAAGTGTCAAGCCCTGGGGGGGTGTGAGGGGATTGGTCCGGGAGCGTCACGGCAGGACCCAAGGGTCATTCGGGGTGGTGAGCTCTACACTCAGGCCCTGGTCGGTGTGAGGCTTGCACCAGGTTTGGTGTATGTGTGGCACTCTCATGGTTCTGGCCTCGGGGATGTGGTGCGGCACAGCTCGGGGCCCTGGGCGGCCTCCATTTGTGAATGATGTGGAGGAGCTTGTGGTCGACGGAGAGGTGGGTACCGCATTTATTTGCGGCGGCCCGTCCCACTATGCCCTTCTTGTGCCCACGCTCTTGAGACACCACCCCCCTTGTTCCCATGCCTACCGCAATGCTAATAATTGGGTTTGCCTGAAATGAGCCTGCATCATTGAAGGTGGTCAGAGAGGGCACAGCCGTAACGGCATGGACGTCACCGCGTCATGAGTATCAAAGCGTTACGGGCACCAACGCGTCATGGATTTCACTGCGTTATGAGTATCAGCGCGTCATGGGTACCAACGCGGTATGGACGTCACTGCGTCATGAGTGTCAGCGCGTCATGGGTACCAACGCGGCATGGACTTCACTGCGTCATGAGTGTCACTGCGGCATGGGCATCAATGCGGCATTCATCGCAATTCATGTGTAATAAACACTGTTTTATACGAGATGGAACATACTCGGCAGATCTTCATTTTGCATCATATTTGATTTATGATGATCGCAGATCTTCATTTTGCATCATATTTAATTTATCACGATCGCGAATGACATGCTGATCTATGTCACATGGTAATTTAAAGTTTAATCTGTACCGCTCAGAAAAGCTACTAGCTTCAATGAATACAGCAGAGCCGCGCGACTGGCACCTCAGAAAAATCTCGAGCGTAATGCCGTATATGTTTACAGTAACCTTGTTAAATTTATACTAGAGTAGTTAGTTTTGAGGAGACAGATCAATCTATCGGGAGGGTTTTTCACATAACTCGATATACACATGGCAAAGCCCACGATACTTAGGTATGTCGTACATTTCCCACGTGTATGCATGTATATATATAGAAGACCCTCCCGATAGGTCGATGCACCTTCTAAAAAAAAAGTACTCCAGCACCCCATATTAATATTTCTAATAATAGGATGTCGTTCAACTAACTAAATAAGGATTCACGGTCATACTGTAATCCTAGGGTAGTCTGTACTGTTTATTTCTTTCAGTGCGATGTATACCGTAGAGATTAATGCTGCTGTAGAGTTTATATATTGATGAGTCTGAGAATAAAATAAATAGTATATGGAGACAAAACGAAGTACGGCATGGACTTCAATGCGCCATGAATGTCACCGCATCATGGGTATCAACGCGTCGTGTGTCTTGACGCGCCATGGGCATTCGGCTATAATGATCGAGCTGCATACATGATGGAGGGTCCCAGAGAGGTTTAGCTATAATGACTGAGCATGGGGCATGGCATTGCAGTAGAGGGTTCTGGTCAGGACACGGGAGATGAGACCTGGATGCTGGGCGGGTGGCTTTTGGGATCAGAGCTTGCAAGAGGACGATGCAGCCTCCGCCAAGCCCACTCCTCGCACCCCTGCCCCTTTCATCTGGGCGGCTCCGGACCCAATTGCTGCCTGGGAGGCGGCAGACAGCAACACCACTCGGTTGGGCTGCACCTCCCGCCACTGCGTGCTGTGCTCGCTCTTGACGGTGAACCGCAATGATGAAATGCTCTTTGATCATGCCAACTGGGCCCCTGCTCCCCCTCCGCCACTCCTCTGCCTGGCCTGCTCACGATTCGCCATTAACCTCTCTGTTGGTTGCCAGGGGGTCTGTAGGCAACTCGTGTTTCTCGACGCCCACAAGTAAGCTCAGAGCGCTGAGCTGACCTTGGTCGCCAATCGCGCCAAACCCCTCCTCCCCTCATTTTGGGACATGCTTACGTTTCTTCCTGTTAAATGGCCTCAGGGGGGCCGCCGGGCCCTTGGACCCTCTGCCATCTGGCGCACACCTGGAGCTAGTGGCAGGCGAGGGGATCAATGACACACAAGGCGTGTATGACCTACCAGTGGAGGATATCCCGGGGCTTACATCGCAAAAGGTGCGCAGGGAAGGACAAGGCGAAGCCAGGGGGAGGGTGGCGCAATGACCTTCGGGTGGCCGCCGTGACCTGCGCTTCCGGGTGGCCGCCGTGACCTGCGCTTCCGGGTGGCCGCGTGACCTGCGCTCCGGGTCCGCCGTGACCTGCGCCGTGACCTGCGCTCCGGGTCCGTGACGCCGTGACCTGCGCTTCCGGGTGGCCGCCGTGACCTCCGCGTCCGGGTGGCCGTGACCTGCGCCGGGTGGCCGCCGTGACCTCCGCTTCCGGGTGGCCCGCCGTGACCTCCGCTTCCGGGTGGCCGCCGTGACCTGCGCTCCGGGTGGCCGCCGTGACCTGCGGGTGTTCGCTTGACCGTGACCTCCGCTTCCGGGTGGCGCCGTGACCTGCGCTTCCGGGTGGCCGCCGTGACCTGCGCTTCCGGGTGGCCGCCGTGACCTCCGCTTCCGGGTGGCCGCCGTGACCGTTGGCAGACGGCTGCTGATAGCGTAGATGCTGTGGTGGCGTCCTGCAGGGTTTGAGGGGCGCCACCTGCCAGAGTGCGATGTTGTGGCGCACAGGGTATGCGTTCACGGTCACTGCCGGTAGCCGTGGGGTGCCGCAGAGGCGGGAAAGGAGGTTGGGGCGTGTTGGGGGGGCGCCAGACGTGCGCGGTCCGTGCACGGTGGTGGCTTTCTTAGTCTAACAGGGATAGGGGTTGGCACGGGCAGAAAAATGCACTGAAAAAGGACGGCGTGGACACACTCCGGAAGCTGTTGCTGGGCAACTTCCCGAAGGAGTATAAGGAGTACAGCCCCTGGGGATCCGTGGAGCTGCAGCCGGGGACCCACTTCGTCACCAAGGTGCTTCCCTGGCCCCCTCTTGAGAGGCGGAGGAGGAGCGGCGGGTCAGGATCGGAAGCGCCCGATTGAATTCTAAAACCCTAAAACGCCCATTTCGGGTTTTAGAAATGTAAATTAGGGTTTTTTTGGAAACTACTCAGGAAACCTTCCCTCAAGCCGCTGGGGTGAGTCTCAGCGCACAGTGATCGGATCCTCAGTGTCGCTGCAGTGGTTAGGCGGAGCTCGCTGTTTTCATAATTGTGTGGCTCGTTCCTGAGAGGGCTTTTATGCTTCAAGCTGAGATCCACATCCGGCAGCGTTGGATTAGAAACACAAAAACGTTTATACTCCTAAAGCGCGGCAAGCATTTGGGAGCCTCACATGCCCTCCACACTCCGCACTCCTCGCTCCTCCCTTTGGCGGTGGTTGTGGCTTTCTTACGTTCCCACTAAGCGCCTGAAGGCGGGGTGGGGGGGTGGGCATCCCACTGTGACAGGGGTATGTGTCTAAGGCGTACGGCGTCGGCGGTAGGGGAAATGCTCTGACAATGCTGAGAATCGACGTGGGCGCGTCCAGCCCGGAGGGTCCACTCTATCCTCATAGCCAACAGGCCCAGTTGGAGCTCAAGAAGTATGCGGTGAGTCGCAGGGGAGCAGCGACGTTAGATCTCTGTCCAGATGCCGCGCTGCTCATTGGCTCACGTACTCCGGAATTCTGAGCCCGTGAAGTGGCTCTGTGGTGAGCGCTCAGAGGGGGTGCAACACACTGGGGGAAGTGGCCTGTGGCTGCAGTTCAGTCGGTGCGGTCGGCCCGGGGCCGCAGTTCGTGATTGGAGCTGCACGGAAGGAGGCCTCGAAGTACATGGGCCAGTACGTCACTGTGTACGGTTGCCTCAAGAAGTTGGCGGATGCTGGCGCCCCTGAGTTTGCACCCCCTTTCCCGCCCACCCTGTGCTTAAATGAATGGTCGGACGAGGGCGCACTTGGAGGGTGCCGTTGCCCTTGGAGGACACACGCCTTGCTGTGGAAAGCAGAGCACGCGATGCCAAGGGATTGGGATGCGCCACAGTCCGTTGCTTCGGGGTTTGGTTTGCCTGTGTGTGGATGCTTATCCTTGTACCGACTCCTTTGGCACCCCGTAGCCGCAGAAGACCGGCTGCACTGTGTACCCACGCCGGGGATCAAAGGATTCAGCACACACTTCGGGACACTTATCCGGAATCTCCGGACCTCACTCGTGAAGAATGTGTGTGTATGCTTATCCTTGATACATTGATGGCTTGTTGGCGTTCAATTAGTAGTATTCCAGATATGGAAGACTATCTATATCTGAACGAATCCGGCACTGCAGGGATTTATCCCAAACACATTTTGAGTCTTTCTTTGGCACATGCGGGTGTGCGTGTCCCTTACATGGACATACTCATCAAGCAAAATAGGCGCAGAGGCCTTATGACTGCCATATATGACAAGCGACTGGATGCACAATATGCTGACATCCAGGTCATTAGGTACCCTGCACATGACTCGTACTTGGCCGACAAAGCTAAGTATGGGATTGTCACGAGCCAACTGCATCGGTTCGCTGAGAGATGTGTCCTTTGGCAAGACTTTGTTTACAACATAGCTCGTGTTTTCCACAGGATGACACAAAAGGGTTACCACAGCAGGCGTTTGTGGGGCTTTTTTCGGTGCTTTATGGTGGAGAGGCCCGGTCTGTGTGATAGACGAGGTCCAGGTTGCTGGATCTCGCGCGTCAGGCGTAAGCTGGGGGACTTACGTGACGGTGTCATTGTGCCAGGTCCGAATGGGTGGGAGTTCGGGCCATCGTAGCTGACCGGGAATACGTCTCGCCATAGGGTTGTGGCATCTCGCTGTTAACGGGAATGGCCACTTGGGTGCTTTGGATGATGGGATTGTGGCTGTCCCTGTGGTACCCTTCTGACGGGTACTGCCTCTTTGAGGACGTCGGGGATTCGTCTGCGGCTGGCTCTATTTATGTCCAGTGCCTTGAGGCTTTTTCACCTGCCGGGGGACTGGTGATTGACAGCCACGTTATGGGGTGCTGGCATCTCGTTGTTTACGGGGACGGCCACTGGAATGATTTGGATGATGGGATGTGGCTGTCCCTGTGGTACCCTTCTGACGGGTACTGCCTCTTTGAGGGCGTCGGGGATTCGTCTGCGGCTGGCTCTATTTATGTCCAGTGCCTTGAGGCTTTTTCACCTGCCGGGGGACTGGTGATTGACAGCCACGTTATGGGGTGCTGGCATCTCGTTGTTACGGGGACGGCCACTGGAATGATTTGGATGATGGGATGTGGCTGTCCCTGTGGTACCCTTCTGACGGGTACTGCCTCTTTGAGGGCGTCGGGGATTCGTCTGCGGCTGGCTCTATTTATGTCCAGTGCCTTGGGGCTTTTTCACCTGCCGGGGGACTGGTGGTTGACAGCCACTTTATGGGGTACTGGCATCTCGTTGTTAACGGGGACGGCCACTGGAATGATTTGGATGATGGGATGTGGCTGTCCCTGTGGTACCCTTCTGGCGGGTACTGCCTCTTTGAGGGCGTCGGGGATTCGTCTGCGGCTGGCTCTATTTATGTCCAGTGCCTTGGGGCTTTTTCACCTGCCGGGGGACTGGTGATCGACGCCCACTTTATGGGGTACTGGCATCTCGTTGTCATGGGGACGGCCACTGGAATGATTTGGATGATGGGATGTGGCTGTCCCTATGGTACCCTTCTGACGGGTACTGCCTCTCTGAGGGCGTCGGGGATTCGTCTACGGCTCGCTTTTGGGGAGTGTCTTAAATTCGTCTGACGCTTGCTCCCTCTCCGTGTTCAGTGCTCATGGTTATTACACATGCCGGGGGACTTGTGTTCTTTGACCTTGATATGAGTACTGGCGCATCGCTGTGAACGGGGACGGCCGCCGGGTGGAAGTGGGTTTTGGGAGGCGGTTATCCCTGTGGGGCCATTCTGGCGGGCACTGCCTCTTGGATAGCTCGGTAGATTCGTCTGTCGTGCTGCGAGGAGAGGCAGAAGGTGGTGATGTACACCTTCTGTGTTTTCCCTTGAATTTTGTGGGGAGCACTTAGGTGCCCGCATGTTTCCCTTTTTTTGACATGGGGTGTCCATGCTGTGTGGTGTGACTACATTCATGACATAACCATGAACCAACAGGTCCCATCCATCGACCGGGAGCCACTGGGGGGCATGCCAGCAGGGTCCGCTTACTCCGTAACCCAGAGACCAACAGTTGTTTGGCGACGATCGGTCACATCGTATCATCTTTCCATGCTGCTTTGCATTTGGGTTGGGAATATGTATGCGTTTGTGGTATCTTGTCACGGCCCCGCCCTGCTCTTGATTTGCTTCTCACATCCACTGGGATGATGGTGGGTTGGCTTTTGCTGGCCGATCTCATGCCGTTCAGTGTGTGTATGCTTATCCTTGCGACTCCTTTGGCACCCCGTAGCCACAGAAGACTGCACTATGTACCCACGCCGGGGATCAAAAAATCCAGCACTCACTTCGGGACACTTATCCGGATTCTCCGGAGCTCACCAGTGAAGAATGGGACCCCCTAAGCCTCGCTGAGCCACCCGAGCCCCTCTGCATCCGCACCGCCATCGCACTGCTGCCTTGTGCTGAATGTTCAGTGTTTGTTGATTTTGGCGTCCCATCCATCGACCGTGAGCCACTGGGGGGCATGCCAGCAGGCTCCGCTTACTCCGTAACCCTGGGACCAACTATTGTTCGGCGATGATCGGTCACATCCTATCATCTTTCCATGCAGATTTGCATCTGGGTGGGAACATGTATGAGTTGGTGGTATCTTGTCACGGCCCCGCCCTGCTCCTGATTTGCTTCTCACATCCACTGGGATGATGGTGGGCTGGCGTTTGTCTCATGCCATTCAGTGTGTTGCTTTTGGGGTGCGTTGGAGGGGGGGCTGGTTGCCTACCGCAGCATGCGACTGTTGGGGTGTCAGCTCCCGGTCGGTTTCCTTCCGCCCTTTGTACCGCCATTCAGGACGCCTGCGGGTGTGTGGCGCTAAAGTGGTCATGAGGGGTGGAAGGGGGCACGTGGGGAGCAGCAAACTCCCTGTGTGGGAATTGGAGTACCAGTACATCCTTAAACTGCATGAGGAGGGCGACTGCCTCGATACTCAGGTCATAATGCTCCCATGGTGCATGACAGCGCCACATGCATGGCCACCGGTAGTTGCCGCATGCTAGCTTGTGTTGGCAGCATCCGCACTGTGGACAGCACCATCAAGGCAGGCGTCGGAGCCAGATCTGTGCTATAGGAGGAGGCACCAATTGTTGCCACATTGAGAGGCGGCACTGGGCGTGCCGCTGCCAGGTCAAGGCGTGGTACTCCTCGAGGAAGAAGATCAAAGCTGAAGACTTCCAGGTGGAAAGGCCTGCCCAATGCTGATCGGCCGCCCGATGAAGGGAGCGCTCGAATCCAGCCACTCTGGTCCAATAGATATGCATTAAACTGAACGCGCTCCGGGCACCTTGAGGAGGGCGGGAGAGGCGGTGACTTGCAGGAGAAGCTGATACCGGCAGCGCTGCAAACAGTGCATCGACTCGCGGACCCCATCCCGCAAGCATCCACGAGCGCCTTGGCCTTGCCCTCCCTCCAGGCATGCTCAACTGATGCTCAAAGGATGCGCCAGTCTCACCGTGCTGTGACCTCGGCCATCGGTTGCACCTCATCTCGATCGAGCTCCGCAGCCTGACCCTCTTTGCTCTTGATGGCTGAGATGCTGCGGAGATGCTGCGGAGATGCTGTGGGGCAGCGCCGGATCGAAATTTAGGGCGGCGGACGGCACTGGTTACACTGCTGCAATGGCCTAGAGCAAATCCGGGTAGCAAACCGCCCCATCACGGATGTCGTGGCGGTCGCGAATGAGGCAGGTGCAGAGATGGGCACTGGTGCATAAAGGTGAAGCGGGACGTGACGGGGACTTGTGTGACATATGTGACAAGCCATCACACATGAAGGGCTTTGGACGCTGGACGCTGCACACAGGTGGCTCTCCGGGATATCCACTGCCCGTCAAGTGAAGCGACCATCGTGAACGCGCGGCGGCGCTTGGCCTTCGATGAGCTCCTCTTCCTTCAGGTCCGGAGACACCAGGGTCCTTTCGTCGAGCCCTGCCTGCAGCCTGCCCTGCCAACAGCCTCTCTATGCCCCCCTCATCGCTGGCAGCTCATTGTTGAGCCCTGCCTGCCAGCCTGCCCTGCCAACAGCCTCTCCTATGCCCCCTCATCGCTGGCAGCTCATCGCCTGGCGGTAGCAAGATGTGTGACCCAAGGGGAATGGGCAAATTTATGGTGGGAAGGGCGGGTGGTGGGGCGCTGGGTGCGCGGCTGCAGCTGGGTCTGTTACGGTATCGGCACAAGCTCCTGGAGAATTACTGCGTGCGCAGGCCATGAAAGCATATGCGTCACAGGTGTTGGATTAAACCCCGTCATGATGTTTGCCGGCAGACTTACTCCATGGGTTAACGTCTGAATTCTTTTAGGCCTGAGAGTAAACGTGCATCGTGTACCCCCCCGCAACTCAGACCTGCTGACATGATCAGTTGTGCAATGAGGTCCGTGAGGTTATCTTTATGAAATGGTTATGAAATGCCTTCTGTCGCTTGCTTCAGCCTGTCTATGAGTATCGCTTTTGTGAGTCTCTTGTTGGCAGGTGACTCGAGAATTTTCCTTGCTTTCTCTACCTGTTCAGGCATACGTGGAAGCGTCGTGAAGAATCCTGATCCAGCACGGCGATGTTATATGCATACTAGGGATGTGGGTTAAGCAAAAATTGATTAATCTGTGTACGAACCCATATCTCAAGTATGCATACAACATCGCCCGAATATGGACATGTCACTGTCATCCAAATTTCGGCGGACACGAACCCATATCCCTAGTATGCATATAACATCGCCGTGCTGGATCAGGATTCTTCACGACGCTTCCACGTATGCCTGAACAGGTAGAGAAAGCAAGGGAAATTCTCGAGTCACCTGCAAACAAGAGACTCACAAAAGCGATACTCATAGACAGGCTGAAGCAAGCGACAGAAGGCATTTCATAACCATTTCATAAAGATAACCTCACGGACCTCATGGCACAACTGATCATGTCAGCAGGTCTGAGTTCACCAGGTCCTGCTTCGTGGCTAATGTGGGTGATTCGGGATCACAAGATGCCACGTAGGCGGTGACTGCGAGTTCTGTGAGGGAACAAGGTGGCTGCCAGTTGCCTCCCACCGAGCGTGCCGAGCCACACACACCGCCGCCTGGAGCTTCAACGAGTCGGAGGCGGCGTGGGGGGAATGGGGAGGGAGGGGAGAGGTCAGGCACGGCGCTGATGGACTCGGTGCGCGGCAAGGTGGGGTTCGACTTGACGGGGGCGCAGGACCGCGCGCTGAAGGAGATCCTGGCGGACATGGCGGGGCCGCAGCCCATGTTGCGCCTGATGCAGGTGCACGCCCCAGACCCCCATCCCAGCATTCTGCATCTCGCCTTGACTTCGACAATGGCTCGCATCGGTTCACCCATGGAACCGTCAGCGCGCGCTGGGTCGCCTATCGAACCGTCAGCGCGCGTCCGATCACCCATCGAACCGTCAGCGCGCGCCAGGTCACCCATCTTATTGCTTGCTTCCCTGTGCTCTTGCTCTGGGCCGACGGCGCCGGGTCCTCGGCATCCGGAGGCATGCGCTGCGCCGGGTCCTCGCCATCCGGGGGCATGCGCTGCGCCGGGTCCTCGCCATCCGGGGGCATGCGCTGCGCCGGGTCCTTGGCATGCTCTCAGAGTCAGGGGGGCCTCCTAGCAGCAGGTCATATCAGGTGCTAGTGTGTCCCATTGGAATCTCGGCGCATATACTGACCCCACCTCTTGCCCCCCGTATCTGCTGGCCCTTCCAGGGCGACGTAGGCAGCGGCAAGACGGTGGTAGCCTTCCTAGCTTTGTTGGCAGCCGTCGGATCAGGCTGGCAAGGCGCGGTCATCGCGCCCACAGAGGTTTGCCCCTTGCGCCTGCTTAAACACCGCCACTCTATGGTTGCTGCAGCGCCGTGCGCTGGGTCGGGCGGGCAGGGGAAGCGCTGGCCGAGCCGCGCGTGTGCTCTCCTTGCGAGGCGCTGTAGATCGCCCCTCCATCATGACGTGGCAGGATAGGATTGAGCGCATCGAAGAAAGTGGGGGGTGGGGGGGGGTGGGGGGTTCTTCGGATAGGTGTTGGCAACACATGGCCACACATTACAGGGGGGATGCTGCAGAGGCAAGCAGCCAAGGATCGGGGAGGTAACTGCCCGCTGATGTGGGGAGTCCCCTGATATGTGCACATGCATAGCGGCGCGTGGGAGGGGCGGTTTGTGCGGGGGGCACCCTTGGACCTGGGAGCACGGGAGGGAGGTGGAGGCCACAATGTATATACCTCCAAGGGATGTGTGGATATTGACTATGTGGATAGAGGGCTTGGGGGATGCGAGTTGTCTACATTCTCCTGTCTGTAGGCATGGGCAAGGCCATCTTGAGTTAGGAACGCGGCAGAGGGCGCACTGCTTTGCAGGCGGAGGTTGCAATTTCCCGCGCGCTGATGAAGCCTGTGCTTGGCGGCTTGCCATGTGGCGTTAGGCTGCCGAAACAGTTGTGCACGCCCAGGCAGGTGAGGGAGGGTGGAGGGGGGCGCGGGGAGGGGTTCCCGCGATGTAGGTGAGAGTGGAGATTCTGACGGGGTCTACGCGGGAGTCGAAAAGGTGCTCCCGCGCCCTATCTGCCGGCGCCTCGCCCCTCGGTGGTGCTGACCTCGGGAAGGTGTGGTCGCATGGGGAGCATTCGCGTCAGCGTTCGCTGGAACGAGGAAGTCGGCGTGGTGTTTCCCTGTGCCCGCCTGCGCGTGATCGGCTTGAGGCCCGGAGTGGCAGAGTCGCCGATGGAGGGACTCCGTGCATGACTTCAGCCACGAGCGGCGGCTCGGGCTCAAGGCACCCAACGGTGCAAATTGACTGTTGCGGGGAGGGGTGTGCGAGCAGGAAGGAGATCCGGAGTGGCCTGGAGCTGGGGCGCGTGCATGTGGTGATTGGTACCCACGCCTTGCTGCAAGACTCTGTGCAGTTCCACCGCCTCGGCCTCGCCGGTTCGGGCACCATCCGCAATGCGCCCAAACCCCCACCAGGAGGGCGCACGCGAGCTCCAATGGACGTGCAGAGCCGAGTTAGCGGGCAGCAAGCGCCCTACTCGCCCCGGAAGCTCCGCAGGATCTTGTGAGCGGCCGCGCAACGAGTGCATGGAGCCCCCTTCGCGTCTGCCGTGATTATATGGAAGGGAGAATGCGCAACTAGCGAGCCAGTTCCGCCTCGAGCGGTGTTCCAGCCTGGGCACAAGGGCATTGGGGAAGATGTGGAATATGCAGCGATGTGGGGTGGAAGGGGGGGGGGATGCGACAGTGATCGACGAGCAGCACCGCTTCGGGGTGAGGCAGCGCGCCGCCATGGTTAAGGACAGCGCTGCGGCGCCCCATATTCTGGCCATGAGCGCAACGCCTATCCCCCGCACCGTGGCCATGGTGCAGTATGGTGCACGCTCTGCCTCCCATCCCCCGCATCATTGCTATGGTGTAGCATGGCGCACGCTCTGCCTCCCATCCCCCGCACCATTGCTATGGTGTAGCATGGCGCACGCTCTGCCTCCCATCCCCCGCAACATTGCTATGGTGTAGCATGGCGCACTCTCTGCCTCCTTTTGACTTCGGGTGAAAAATACATTTTTAATCATATGTATATTTCCGTGATCGTTTTTCGGCCAAGCTCGAATTAGCTATAGATGTAAAAGTTCACTTGCATATTCCAATGCAAAAAGGCGATAGCGCCACGACAGCTAGCATGCAATGGGGCATACATCTTGTTGCCGGGATGTGATCGATCACATCACAGTAGCATCGACTTCGAGAGGCGATCCCTAATAGGGGTCACACGTCAAGGACACGCCACGCACCCTTTTGAGATATGTCCTGGGCCACCTTTTGTGTGCAAGGGCGTGTGGTATTTCAGGGGGAGAGAGGGGATTGGTGGGGGCGCGCACAGGGCTATATGCGCTGAGCGCGATCGACTCGAGTCCCCCTGGCCGCAAACGGGTCGACACCTTCGTCAAGTTCGCTGCCGGGCCGAACAGGTGCCCAGGCTCGCTGACGTGGATCCCTGTAATCTGCATCTTGTTGGCAATGCCTTGTCATCCGTGCCTTTCCCTCAGTTTCATGTGACCGATGCTCTGTCATCCGCCCCGCTGCGTCCTCTGTGAGGGCATCCGCATCCCGTCATCCGTTTCCTGATATCCGCTCTTTCACATTCTGGCTGTTATTCACCGCGTGCTGTCATCCGCCTGCTTATGACAATGTCCTATCGTCCACGCCCTGTCATCAACTTATTTTTACCCATCGATGTGCATCGCCAAACGGATGTATGCCGCAGGGTTCCGGGATTTCAATCTGAGGTTTTTTCAATCTTTCCAACGCCAACCAGTGTGCTTTGCCATGCAACAGGGTGTAGGGTTGGGGATCGAGTCAAGTTCTGGGGATCACTCTAGGTTTGGATTCGTATTCCCCATCTATAAGCTATCTACCTGGGTGCTCGACCATAGGGATGTATGCAGCGTGGTCTGTCAGCATTCACGCCCATGTTGAGCCTGGCATCCTCGTGGTCCGCGCCACATGCGGTCACCTCGCCATTGAGCTCGAGCCCGAAGCGCCCGTGTTGTTGCAGATCCGGGGACATCGGCCGCTACTGGTATGAAGGTAGGGCAGAGGGGGGTAGCTTAGGTGTAACAGGAAGATTGTCTGAAAATGGTTCAAACATTGCTTAGTGAAAGTTGGAGAGAGCAGTCACGGGGGCATGAAGCCATGTGAAGGGGCCGAGCGGTGGAGAGAGGGGCACAGGGCCATCGTAGCAGCGAGACGGCAGTGTTGCGGCAGTGCGGCGAGGATGGTGTGGCCAAGGATTGCTGAAGGGGCGGGGGCGTTGCACCAGTGAGGCGAGGGCGATGGTCTACGAGAAGGTGAAGCAACAGGTGAGTGATGGTGGCCGAGCTTACATAATCTGCCCCCTCGTCGAATCCTCGGAGGCCTGCTCCATGAGCGACGTGGCAGATGTGGTGAAGACCAAGCAACGGTAAGTGTTTCCGTGTGTTGCGCTCACCACTTGCTATAGGCGTCCGCGTCTTGTTCCACTTTCTCATTCCAGCATGGTCATCCCTCATCCCCAATCCATCCCCTGTCCACGTACTCCTGCTATTAGTGAGAATGGAAACGGTCCTGATAGCGTTGGGTGACTGTCATGGGCAGTATGACTTCTTGTGTGCCATCGCAAGTCTTCATCCTTTTTTTATGAAAAGAACTTGTGATACATGACGAGTCTCTCATTTATTCAAACTCGAGGGCGTGTGATGAAATGATGAGCGCGGGTGTCCAAGATGACGGGTGAGAGTATATTCCGCCTGGTAGGAATAGGAGGGGATTCCGTCTTGCATGTGGAGTACTTGAAGATGGCACTGCCACTTCCGGTGCAGGAAGCATCAACGAACACCACGAGTCGGAACTGCGGCTTGTCGTACGTCGTAGATGTGTGGCAGGAGCGAAATCCTTTCTTTCCGGGTGCACATATGTGCTGAAAAGTGTAATCCTCGAGTGGAGGAGAATTAAATTGCAGGAGTGTGCCATTCTAGTTTCAACCTGACTGCATAACTTGTCGCCAGTTTTCTCACTGACCAGCGCTAGATACCCTATATGTCACCAGTATGAACCCCAGCTAAAGCCCTCACATGTCACCAGTATGAACCCCAGCTAAAGCCCTCACATGTCACCAGTATGAACCCCAGCTAAAGCCTTTGCATTTTACTGATACAGGCGGTGCTATCATCTACCCTAAGTCTGTGTGTTTCAATTAGTTGTGAAGGGCGCATGCTCGGATTGACTTTGTCCGCCGATGTGACGCAAAGCAAGCGCACTGCCCGTGACAGGCACCCAACACTACTAAGAGTGTTTTACCGAGTCTCGCTCTTCTGTGCCGCTCGGTCTCCCTCGGCACGGGATGGGAAAGGGGAGGGGGAAGGCCGAGCGATGGGCGTGGCGCGGGCCGCCTCACAAGCTTCCCAGTTTTGTGTGCATGAGTTGTGTCATGAGGGCCCTGCCAGCTTAGGCGTCGAAGGAGCTATTGTATGCCATGTAGATGCCGCACGGACCATGAAGGTACAGGAGGGGGTGGCAGGGCCAAGATGGGGGGCAGCGCGGGGAATGTGGGGTGCGGGATGTGGGCAGGCTCGAAGAGAACGAGCTAAAGGGCCTGAAGTGTGCGTTGATGCACGGGCAGATGGGATCCGACGAGAAAGATGCGGTGCTGAGGGACTTCAAGGAAGGGAAGGACCAGGTGGCCGGCCCTACTCAACCCCACGTGGCTTCAACTCAGTGTTGGGGCAAGCCGGTGTTTGAAGCTGCAGTATGCCACGCACACCTCTCACTCGTTCGGCCCTCCCTCCCCCGAGATGGGGGACTCAGTTGGGATGCCCTGCTGCTCGAGGCCGCGAGTGGAGTTTCGAAACGCTGTAAATGATGACGCATTTTCCCAGAGCGTGATCGATTTGTGTGACTACATTTTCTTCCTCGCCCCGCACCACCTTCCCCGCCCACTCGCACGCTTCCCCGCCAACCGCAGGTGCTAGTAGCAACGACGGTGGTAGAAGTGGGGGTGGATGTGCCGGAGGCCAATGTGATCGTTGTTGAGAGTGCAGAGCGATTCGGCTTGGCACAGCTCCATCAGGTTGTACCAAGTCTACCCCCTTCACTCCCTGATCCTTGTAGCCCCTCCCTCTACCCTCCCTTCACTCCCTGATCCTTGCAGCCCCTCTCGCTACCCCCCTTCACTCCCTGATCCTTGCAGCGCCTCTGGTGAGCCTATCCCCTTTCCCATAGCCATACTATGTTCCCGAATTATATTATACTATATATCCTAAACATGGGATGTACTACCTCCTTCCCTGCGCTCGCTGTGCTCTTCATCACCCGCGCCGAGCACCGCCGAGCACGCGGGTATTTCAAACAGTTCCTCTTCCCATAGAGCCCTGTTTTTAAAACCTGAACCCTTAGTCTTATTTTGAGAGGCGCTGGACTTGAACCCCGGCCCATTTTTTGAAAAGGGGCCGGGGTGTACCCTTACTAGCGCAGTGACTGAATCACTGACTAACTCCGTAACTCACTGGCTCGCACGCTATATTCTTTGCTTGGCATCACCTGCGAACCAATCACCATTCTGCACAAGCAGCATGGCATGAAGTCCCATCGGAGTGCGCCATGTTCCCGAGCGCTGAAATTGGAGTGTGTGTGATTGACGCTATCTATGGCCACGCACCGCAGGTCAATGCACAGCAATAACGCAACGGCAGTGCGCATCCAGTGCGGCAGTGTGCATCCAGTGCGGGGGGCAAGAGAGGCTGGCGTGGAGAGTGATGGCCATGTTTGCAGGGTCCTGAAGAAGCCACCAGCGGATACTGGTCGCGTGGCTCATGCTGGGTGAGGGGAACCGGGGGGGTTGGAGGGATGCAGCTAAGGGGGCGCGTCGGCCGTGGCAAGAGGCAATCGTTCTGCTACTTGCTGACATCGGGCAAGGAGGAGCCTGGCGGGGGCACGAGTGACCGACTTCGAGGTATGATACACGCGAGGCGTGCGAAGGAGCTTTAGGATGGGGGGGTGAGGTGCAGGGGGATTCTCAGTGCGCCCCCACCCCCGCGGAACTAGCGCCATGATATGCAGGTGGTAGGACGATGTAGAACAGAGTGGGAGGAAGGGTGAACGCAGAGAAGCAAGAACCACGGAGAGGATGGACATAGGCAATGCGCACTTGAGGGTGGCACGGCGCTCGATGGTGGAGGGGCTAGCTGAAGGTCAGTGCGGGGCATCGCGGTGCACGGGGTAGTTGTGAACGGGGGCCACCCACAGTTTGATCGTGGGTGTGGCTTGGGATGACATGGAGGTTTGCAGTAATGGCGGTGCGCAGTAATGGAGGTGGGGGATGGGCCGTGGATCGCTGGGACGAGTCGCAGTGATGGAGCAGTGCTACAACGGATTTGAGATCGCCGAGGCGGACCTGATGCGGCGGGGTGCAGGCAACATGCTTGGGATGCAGCAGTCTGGGGGGGGAGGGATACTTCAGGTGTGTGGCGCACCAATGCCTTCCCCGTAGGCAGCATCGTGCGTCGCGTGTGCCACTGTGACTTCACAGCGACGATTCGAGCCACGGCGCTTTAGGGGGTATCGCGAGGTTACACGGACGCCACGTGGAATAAGGTTGGTTGGCGAGTTAGTGCAAGTGGCATGTCGCCAAATGGTGGTTCTGCAAATCCATATGGCAGCTCCAGGTGGGGTTGTCGACATGCTGCACGCCCCTCGTAGGCTGGCCAGAGGTCATGTGGTAGGTGGGTGGTAGGCGGCGGTAGGCTGTGGTAGGTGGGTGGTAGGCACGGTAGGTTGTGGTAGGTGGATGGTAGGCAGCGGGAGGTTGTGGTAGGTGGGTGGTAGGCAGCGGTAGGCTGTGGTAGGTGGCTGGTAGGCAGCAGTAGGCTCTGGTAGGTGGCTTGAGACAACACACGCTTAGGCTGGCAGGTGGCTGGTAGGCAGCGATAGGCTCTGGCAGGTGGCTGGTAGGCAGTGGTAGGCTGTGGTAGGTGGATGGTAGAAGCGGTAGGCTGTGGTAGGTGGCTGGTAGGCAGCAGTAGGCTCTGGTAGGTGGCTTGAGACAACACACGCGTAGGCTGTGGCAGGTGGCTGGTAGGCAGCGATAGGCTGTGACAGGTGGGTGGTGGGCAGCGGTAGGCTGTGGTAGGTGGTTGGTAGGCAGCGGTAGGCTGTGGTAGGTGGATAGTAGGAAGCGGTAGGAAATGGTAGGTTGCTGAAATGGTTCCACCTAGCAACCTACCATTCCCTACCGCCTGCCACCACCACAGCCTACCGCTGCCCACCAGCCACCTGCCAGAGCCTGCCGCTGCCTACCACCCACCTACAAAGATCCTACCGCTGACTACCAGCGACACACCACAACCTACCGCTGCCTACCAGCCACCTACCACAGCCTACCGTTGTCTATGAGCCACCTGCCAGAGCCTACCGCTGCCTACCAGCCACCTACCAGCCACCTACCACAGCCTACCGCCGCTTGCCAGCCACCTACCACCGTGACTCTTCGCGAGAAGCTCACAGGAGATCCCAGGACTCGGGTGCTGGGGCGGGAAATGCTATAGGCATTGCAGGACCGAGGGTTGCCTCAGCTTGCAAACTTCATGACGGACCGCACTCTGCTGGAAGCCGCGCGCGGGGCCGCAGCAGAACTGATTTCTGAGAACGAGGTTCGCGCCTGAGATGGCCCATCGCCTTTGATGTCAGCCAGAGAGGCGCGTCGTGTATTGAGTGGCCTTGTCACGAGCTGCATGGTCCAATGGTAGCATGCCACAACCCTTATTCTGCGTGGAGAACTTCGTCTACAGATGCATGTAGCTGTCTACCAGCTGTGGCCGTATTGCCAATCTGGGTGATATGAGGTCGATATTGCAAGGCCGGTTGGATACTTTGGGTGTTTCGTGATTCGTCCTATTTCGTCATGTTGCTCCACATCCAACATCTCCGCTGACCACCTGCAAATAGCTATAGTCCCTCATATTGGAGGTAATAGCAGTAGTCCCTCATATTGACAGTTGTAGTCCCTCATATAAATAGGTTACTACAGTATCTGAAGAGAAGTGCTCAATGTGGGAAATTGGCATTGCAGGGACAGCTCCCCCCAACGCTTTTGAAGGCGGTGGATGAGTTTTTGCCACAGTTCGATGAGCTGGACCTGTAGCACTAATGCGCGCGTGCTGATAAAGTTTATCAATTGCAGTTGAGCAATTGTGTGGCTATTGGAATGCAGTGCATAGGGTCGTGCCCACCAGGATATCATGCAATCGCAATAGCACAATTAGACTAGGGGCAATTTTTAATTTGTTGAAAGCTATCATTATTGTGCCAGGTGTATTTTTTGTGGTTTTGAAATGCAGACTTGGTGCACGAGTTAATCATGATAAGATTAGCCTGTCTCTGAGATTGAGTCGACAAGCTAATTGTGCCAACCGTCGTGATATGAGGTGATGTGAAAATCGATGAGGGGAAGTATACAGCCATATTATCTCGGGTTTCAGATTACGTTTATTGCAACCTACTCCTACACTTCCAATCGTATGAATAGCCAAGATTTGCGGTATGAACGTGTCCTTACGCCGTGAACTTATTGCACAATTCGCCGGGACGATCTTTGTCACTTTGGAAAAATAGAAATAGTAAAGGGTTTATATTATTCTGGGAGCAAATTTCGGTTGTACCGGGAACAATCAACTTTTGCTATATATTTCAGGAACAATGGATATCTCTGTAGCAAACATTGTTTGTTTACGGTACAATTAACATTTGCTACAAAAATATGTACTTTCTTATATATTTTCGGAACAATGAATATTCCTGGTGCAAAAGTTGATTGTACCGGAAATAATGGAAAAAAAACTTATAGGTTTCCGGCGCAAAAAACGTCGATCCTAGATGCATAGCTGGCGCTGGCGCTGGGGGCGGTACTCGGTGGTACTCGGGCGGTGCGTGAGCCGTGTGTGTGGGGGGTTCACTACTGAGGCGCTTAGACACATCCCCACCCACCCACCACCCCCACCTCCCCCGGCCCACGCACCGCCCGAGTACCACCCGCGGACCGCCCCCACCGCCAGCGCCAGCTATGCTTCTAGAATCTACGTTTTTGCACCGGAAATATACAAGTTTTTTCATTGTTTCCGGTACAATCAACTTTTGCACCGGAAATCCGCGCTGGAATCGCGAGGTGGCATGGTTTGCACCGGAAATCTTCAACATTTGCTGCCAGAAAAGTTAAAACCTGTGAGAACAGCAACATGCAGTTCGCCCGCTCGCAATCTCTTCCAGCTCTGCCGATTTCTTGAACGTATGCCTCAATAGATTATGGTATCGTGTGGTGTACAATCCACCTGACATCTGCTTTGTCTACACCCATGCCAAATGCATATTGGTCGCCACTACTACCTGAATTTTCCCTGTCATAAAGTCTGTGTACACTTGTAAACGATCGGAAGATATCATTCCTCCGTGATAGTGTGCCGTCGTGATTAAAACACCCGTTTGCTCTTGGTTACTCAACCAGGTCGCGACCTTTTCGCATTGGATTTGAGTCATACAATAGACGATGCCAGCAGAGGTGGCCGGCTGATCCAACATGAAACGATGTTTCTGTCGCCAACCCCCTTCAATGCTTTGCCCTGAAATTGGCTTATCTTCCAAACTCGTGTCTTGGATACTCACATATAGATTGGGTCTATGCGACTTGGTGCAAAACTCCATGGGTTTCTTCAGCTTCGGCAGTATTTTAATATCTGCATTTGTCGTGTCGGTGGCTGTCCCTGTAACTGTTGTGAATGGTACGTCTGGGAAACGGTCTCGAGGGAGGGAGGGAGGGGGTCTGAAACCCTGCGATGCAGGAGCACCGGCCCCGGCCTATGCGAACCTTACTCACTACCCTAAGAATGGCCGCCATAGGAGGATGCGAAAGGCAAATTCACTTTTGAAAAGTGCCACCTTCTCCTCACATCCGGCTCTACATAGCTATGTGTTCCGTTTTATGATATCACAAATTACTAAAAGTAAAAGGCGCATGCATGACCGCACCTGCTTTGCGATACACATCAAAACAACACCGTACGATCTCCCCTCAAGGCTCACACAGGCCAACGAAAGTGAAGAGAAGTGAAATACATTTTTAAAACTTCACCTTCTCCTCCTCATCCGAGTTGCATAGCTCCCTTGAAGAAGGAGCTTCGAAACCCTATTTTGTGCAATGCGCACGCCAGCTCAATATTCACACGTGAATAACGCACAAACATCCGCCCCAGGGCTCAAAATGCCACGGTATCTGAAAGAGGAGTGCAATATATACCTTTCCAAAACAGTTTCATTTGCTCGGTTCCGAGCTCTATAGCTCCCTCGCAGAAATATCTACGACGGCTAATAATCTGCAATGCACAAGCCAGCCACAAACTGTGGTTAGAGTAGCTCACAAACATCCGCCTATGGGCTTACATACGCAAGTTAACCTGAAAGGAGGCTCTATTAGCTGCTGAACTCTTTTGATTTGCTCGGTTCCGAGAGCTGTAGCAAGGCCTGGTATCAGTTGGGACAGGGAGTATCGACAGTTTATGATCAATTTGTTTTTGGTTTCAATCGATTGTGATACCACTTAAACTGTATCAATCAATTATGATATTGTCCTGCCAATATCAATCAATTCTGATGATACCTTGCCAATATAAATCAATTCTGGCTCGGAAAACGCATTGCGTTTTCTGGCAGTTGTTCAACAGCTTGCCACCAATGCCGGAGTGGTTGAAGTGCGTGGTTATGCCTCTCAACTACTTAAACACATTCGACACATCAAACATAGCCAAATATGCATTTTACCGGAATTCGGAGTCGTGCTCGCGGAGAGTTCGGCCAATCATATCAATTGATTCTGATTAGCCTCCAAGGGTATCAATCCATTCCAATGTTCTAATAGTAGTGAAATATTGACTATCAATTGATTCAGTGCGAAAACTGTGAAACATATCAACAACGTGCGAACAGTTCTAATAATATATGCTATGTATATGTTCGAATTCTATGTGCTATGCATTATCTACTCACGCTCAGTATGCTGCAGCAGACCCTGTTTTCAGCTTCTGTAGAAGACGTTCTCAGAAATGTTTGAGGTTAGCCTGTCTTAAGAAATGTTTGACACGATTGCGAATCTGTGCGCGTTCGATGAAAACATATGATATCGATACGGTTCGATTATATTTATGTCTGGACCCGAATATTCTTAAGCGATTCGCTTATATCGGATGGTCAAAATTGGTCACGCTGATGAGACTGCTCATTACTACAAGATTCCGCTGTACACCCCCCTTGATCGGATGGGTGCAAAGCGCGCAATTGACCGATCGAATTCCCTACAAAATGATAGCCGTGCCAGTATATTTGACCCAATACATCGAAAATTATCGCATAAACCCTTGGAAATTGTCGTGTCACAGTGTCCTAAGTGCCTGCTAACTTGCACCTTGCAGTTGATGGTGTCACAGGTGGCTCATTGCAATCGGGACACTGTGCCACTGTACACGTTGAGTCCTTGAGCGTGTCACAGTGGCACGCTTGACACATCTAACGTAAGAATATTATGTTTACCGGCTGTAGTGCCATTATTACTTAGGGTGATCGAAAGTACGTCATACCTTCTAAGTACGTCACTACTTTTAGGGTACACGCACGTTTTTGCTCGGTACGGAGTGATATTGCGATATATTTATGAATTTGACATTAGGGAACCAAAATTGAGCCAATGTTTGACTTGTTGCGCACTTGCGGGATCCGCTGAAGCTTAATATATCCAAAGTGATAGGCCATTGAAAATCTTCGTCATAATGGCCACAGTCACTTTACAAGTCTACGTACCAGACTAAGGCGAACCGATTTTAAACACAATGCATTTTACAATTCGAGATTTTGCGACTAAAAACCTCCCTCCAAGGACCGCCCTCTAAGCACCCTCCAAGACTCACTGATGATGCTAAATTTCAATGCTAAAAACACCATATCTTCATTATCCAGGAGATTGGCTGCACCCTGGCGGGAGGTGCAAGGCGGCAAAGTTTATGCCACGTGGGAATAGCTCTCAGACGAAGTCTGCTAGTCTACAATTAAAATTGCCTGTGGTCTCGCGTGCACAAGTAGTGCAGGGTGTCCGCACGAGGGCTGCGTGGCGAGGCTCGAAAATGATCAAACCGCTTGGGTTTACAGTGAGGGATGACACCGATCTGTCAACAATGCCAGAGTGGTTTGTGCGGTACCCACAAATACTCTTGTTATAGGATTTAAATAGTGTACGGGATGCCCTCAAAACGGTTAAAAGTGTATCGATCGCCTTTGCAGGGATATAAAACTAGGGTGATCACCTGGATTTTCAGCCAGGCATTTCCCAAAGCTTTATATTTATCGCAAACATTTACATTTTCACTTCTTCTTTGACCTTTGGCATTTATCCAAGTATCCAGGGCCCTGCTTATTTCCACAGCTGGGAATTGCTCGAGCAGAAAGTTATGTCGTTTGAAAAGCTGTTTTTTGGTGCTCTCGTCAAAGTAACTGGTAATACACGCAATGCTCATATGCTTCTGAACACCGAGTTTGCATAAAGGCAATGTACATCAATATGGGCATCATGCTGCCATTGGGAGCCCGCTGTCGCCAAGAAGTGGAGTGGACATCCGTGAGCTTGCCGGGCTGCTTTTCTTTAAGGCTGCCGACAACACCTCGGGGGAATTTGATTCTGCAGTTCCAGAGGCTGCGCCATCCCAACACCACGTCGCCTTTGATACTTGCCTATCACAGCTGGATACTTGAGCATTGCACAAAATAAAGCCAACATGAAGTATTTTATGTATATTTTATGTTGGCTTTATCCTGCTTCTCCACATTCACGAGGAGAATTGTACAGTATCATAACCCACAGAAGCATGCACATGCCCCTAGATGACGTGCATGGCGCATTGCAGCCCCTTAATTGCACCGATGGGTTGTAAGCATGAATTTGATCATTAGCGGGGGCAACGCACACGAAGCAAGTTTAGGATGCATCGGGTGAATGAATAGCACAGCTATAGTCAGGATGGCAGGTGGGCTCCTCCGCCGGAAGCTGCGCAGACAACGATAACCCCACGATTGCTTCGTGCATGCCTCGGCACTGAAGTGAGCAAGGTAGCAAAGTGACCTGCTGATATTTGAGGCGTGGAAGGTGTTGACTTCTCCGTTGTATGGATGAGTACAGTGTTCGTGCTGATGGTGGGGTCGCGCTTGTGCTCGACTTGGAATGCCGTCAGGTCTGCTCATTGCAACCCCAATCGACAACCCTCGGTTGTGGGCACCCTCTACCTACACGAATCTTCGTTCGTTCAGATGGAACACACGGAAGTGGCAGTGAACGTGGGCGGCTCTATCTTAGGGCACCCATAAATGGCAAACTCCTCTCGCCACAGAAAAATGGACAGAGGACTGACCTTTGACAGGGGCAATTTCCCATCCGAACCGATGACATCATAACCGTCACAACGAATTGGGTCAACGAATTGATCGAAGGTAGCGCAACCGCCCTCCACAGTCCTACTAACGGTTCAAATGCGGGTAAAGCGTGTGACAGGTAATTAGACGAGTTCCAGAAAGTCTGAGCGCTTCTCTTCTGCGACACACCCTCCGTCGTGCAAGGAATGGCAGGTGCACACCGCGCCATCATGTGGCCAGGTCTAAGAGGGAGGACGCCGGTGGCGGCAAGCGCCACGCGGCCCCGAGGAACTGTTCACACACCTATATGCGCTTCTTCGGAGTCGTCGATTTCGGAGAACTGCTTGGAGGAGTACTGCGAGTCATACCCACGTGAGCTGATTGGTCAGACTGGCGACTGCAAGCCTCATGACGCTGTGCTCCACGCCCACGGTCCGGGTGGAGCCGTGACGGATTCAGGTGCTGGGGCTGAGCAGTGATGCGCCGTCAACGATCACCAAATCCCAAGGCCGAGGTACGTGGGAATGCTTGGGGCCCCGCGATGCTTTAGAGCGGAATCAATGTGTGTTTACACTTTTCTCTCAAGCTTTGAAATCAAACAATGATCCTCTGCACGTCTCTTTCACTGCCACTGGAAAACGTAGCAATATGGTAAGAGAACGGGAGGAATGCAGGCGCGGCATGGTGGGCTCGCTCGGGTCTCCGGGGGTTGCGGACCTTCGATCCGGGCTCAAAGGAGTTGGTTGAGGTCAAGGCTTCGTGGCTGCTCGTGGAGTCAGCAGCAGCGCTGCTGCCTGAGCCAAATCGCGGCAGCAACGACGTCGCGGAGCGCGGCCGCCAGCCGAGGAACAACGAGTTGGCGCGGTTGCTGCGGCCGGTCGGCGTCTCTGGCTGCACCCGCTGCTGGGATCTGCGGTATGTGTGCACTGCCAGTGCCGCCAAGAGGCATGCAGCCACACAGCTGACGACGATGATGATCGTGAGCATCCCATCACCACCGCTCTCCTCGTCCGAGATGCCCACGTCGGACTGCAGTGGGGCCTGTTCCAGGCTTGTAGCTGCAGGGAGGGTAAGGGCTCGGCGGTATAAGTTCACAAAGAGGCGCAGCGCCACGTGGCGTTTTCATCAGACTGCATATGAATGGCGACAACCGGCGAAGGGGTGCCTAGCTGCTGCTCGATAGTTCTTAGTCGAACACTGCATGGGGGGGAGAGAAGGCCTCCTGAGATCTGCAGAAAGGGCTCAGCCCAAGACTCTGGGGGTGCTCCGCGTGACGTGAAGGGCGATGCAGGAAGAGGGCAGGTGGTCGGTGAGCTTGCTTGGCGGTTCCAAAATGCATAATAACGCACCTCGGAGATTTATGGGGGAAGAGGGCTGACGTGGGGGACATCACGAAAGCAGGGGCATAGGGGGAGTGGCAGGAGTGCAAGGATAGGGAAGGAGGGAGAGTGAAAGGGGCTGAACAGGAGGAGAAGAAGGTGGAAGCACACGTCGAAGAGAGGGGGACAAAAGGTAAGCGAGGGTAGCGCAGGAAGGGAGAAGCGCACCTGCAAGGTACGGTGGGGGGCGCGGAGATGGTGGGGCGGGAGGCGGCGCGGGAGGAGTAGGCGGGTTGGGCCATGCCACAGTGCCGAGGGGTAGAGGCGGGGTGTCGCTGGCGTTGTAGACATTCACTTGACACATGCCGCCGAAGAGCATGCGGCCCACGTCGGACACGATGCGCACGGAGAGGTCGTAGGTGCCCACACCAAATCCACAGAGCACACCAACGTCGCCGAGCTCCGCGATGGAGAACAGCCACGTCAGTGCGGGCTCGTCGTAGTTGTAGCGGTGCTGGCCGGTCACCTGCAATCCACTCCGACATCCTCTGCCGTCATAGGCTGCTTCTGGGGCGAATCTTCAGGTAAGTAAGCGGCACTGGTTACATGCAGGTAGCTCACTCTTTCCGGACAGCCCCACACGCTGCGGTGATGCTCCATCTAAAATACGCGTGGCGCTCGCAGCCGCCGGAGGAGCACTAGGCCACGCCGCAACACAACCGGAGCAGAGCGCGAGGATCGTGGCAGGGGCGCACTGCGGGCGACAGACAGCGACACCCGCATGCTCGCGTGAACAGGTCAAATATTAAGCTTTCGAAGTTTTAGGTCATAAAACTTCGCTGTTACTCCAGCCCAAGCGCATAGAGCCCGTCCAGCCTCGCCCAAGGGACCTCGCGGCACGCACCTGCACCCGGAGGTTGGTCAAGTTCAGCACGGCTGGGATGCTGCTCCCAGGTGCCAGCTCATCGCTCGCGACCACCGCCGTATTGTTATCTACAGCAACATCATTCCATTCTTCGTCGACGGCTTCATCCACAGTGGCATTGGCCGCTTCGTCGCTGATGTTGCTGGCGAGGTCGACCAGGTCGCCCACAGCAGCCAGCAGGTCCGATGAGTTGGTGAAGTTGTCCATGAGGTCCGAGAACTCCCCGTCATCACTCGCCGCCACGAGCAGGCTGTCCAGATAGCCCATGATGCCCTCCTGCGAAAAATCTGGAGTGGCACCGCGCGCTGCATCAGGAAAAGCATAGCAGGAGCGGTGCCGCTGCATGCGGGCCCGCACCCTCCGCCGTGGACCCACGGACCACAAGCCGCAACTACTCGGAGGGCGACCGCGCGGCAAGGACCCTGCCATGCGCCTCGCGCCAGACACGGGCAGCAGGCCTGAGGCGCGCAGAGTGATGCGCGGCTTTTAGAGGGAGGCAGCTTGGGTCTTTGGGCAAGCCATGTGCGGTGTGTCAACGGTTACAACGCGCGTAGCGGCTGAGCTGGGATGCCCGGGCTGAGTGCCCCAGGGGGACCCACCTGCCGAGTCTATGAACCGGGCGATGTCGTTCAAGGAGGGCAGCTCACTGTGAGCGCTGTCAAAGTTTAAGTGCTGCAGCCCGCGCATGTTGTACAGCTCCGAGTCAGTGCCGCTGAGCACCAAGCGGGACACCAGCGCAGTTAACATCGCTGGATCCTGCCTCAGTGCCGCCGCCACCGTGGCCACGGAATGCTGCGACACCCGCGGCGGCCGCCCCCGCGCCTCCCCCAACCACGCACATCAATCCCGTTGCATCGCCACCGCCTATGCCACACGCTGCGGGGTCTGCACCAAATGTGTCACGATAGCAGCTCGCATTGATGTCTCTGCGTCAGTCACCAGCATCCAACGGTGCATCTTTTCCGCGCTATGCATCGATGGGTGCACCGACGCATGCTGCGTGGAGTTCCTCGCAGGGTGGCAGCATGCTGCTTGCTACGCAGCGGCGTGCTCGCCTCTAGAGAGGGATTTCCGGCGCTTGAAGCGGGCGGGTGATGAGGCGCGCACCGAGAAGAACTCCTGGGAGCTGGCAAAGTCGTCCTGCTCCCCCAGCAGCTGGAAATACGCCTTGGGATCGTTGAGCATGCTGAAGTCGAGCGGCAGGGAGGCGTGGAAGTTCACGCAGGTGTCCTCCGCCTCATCGGCGGTGTATAGGGACACAACATCGGCATTGGCGAAGTCCATGTCCAGGTGCGGGGCGATCGGGTGGGAGGGAGGTGAGGTGGCGGCGAGGGGAGGAGGTGAAGATGGGGGGGTGCAAAGGGGGCTTGGGGTGGGGGAGACTTGTACACGAGGATCTCCTCCTGGGACACGTTGGCGCTCACCACCTCGCCAAATTCCTCGAAGCTGCGACCCAATAGCGTGAGCGCATACATTTCCCCCATCAGCGCCATGGCGCAGCGGATATCACACAATGGCCAATCAGTTTACAGATCTGCATGTCGCAGCCTTGCGAGGGGCTCCATGGAATCGGCCGCATGCGCGCGTCTGTGGGGTGCGGGCCCACCTCTGCTTTGCGAAGACCGTCTTGGGCATGGCGTTGATCACCGCAGTGAAGTTCTCCGCGAGCTGTGTTGCGTTGACCACTGGGGTCGCGTCTGCATCGCTCTCTACGGAAGAGCCTTCCTCGGACGCCTTGACCACTGAGGTGTACACGACGACCGAGTTGACAGCAATGCTGCCTTCTGTGATGCTCAGGATCGTGACGTCCTCCGTTGGGACCCCCGCCGCCGCTGCTATCTGTTGCGCGGCATGGAGGGGAGTCAGCGGCAGGGAGCTGCTATCTGTTGCGCGGCATGGAGGGGAGTCAGCGGCAGGGAGCTGCTATCTGTTGCGCGGCATGGAGGGGAGTCAGCGGCAGGGCGCTGCAGCAGCGACCGAGGCCGGCATGGCGGTATTGCTCGGGTGGTGGGGCTACAGTGGTGCGGTGTGAAACTGGGCATAGCTCAGAGGCAGGTCCTGACACGGGGCAAGACCGATGAGCTGGGGCCGAGATGTAGGCACCTGTTCCTTGAACTCAATTTGGAAGCTGTATGCAAAGTCCGGATCTTCGAAGGTGTCGATAGTGAGCGAGCTGAAGGTGACCGTTGATGTGACTGATGGGACCACGATGGGAGGGGAGTCGGGAGGCGGAGGAAGGGGGCTCGGAGGGGAGGTGGAGGGAGAGAGGGATAGAAGTAGGAACTGGTGGAGAGGCGGAGGGGACTGGGGAGGCGGGCTGAGGGGGTGGGAGGCGAGGCAGGGGGCTGGGGAGGCTGGGGAGCTGGGGTGGCGGAGGTGAAGGAACTGCAGGAGGAGCGCGGGCGGCCCAGTGGAGAGTAGGGTTTAACGGGAGGAGGGGTGAGGCGAGGAGCTCTCCCCTTTGGCGGTGGGGACGGCGGTGGCGGGACTGGTGGAGGTAGGGACGGTGGAGAGAGCAAGAGCGGTGGGAGGAGGGCATGGCGGTGAGGGGTGAGGAGCGTGGGCGATAAGTGGCTGAAGCCATCCGAACCAGCCTGAGTGCAAGCCCCCATTTCAACTGAGCTGCGCAGGCAGCGCGCAATGGGAGGGAGTGGAGGAACACAGCGCGCCGCGTGCTGCTCAAGGCACATGACTCGACGAATGATGCCTCAGGCAGGCGCCCTGAGGAGGGACCCCAATGCTGGATGCCGCTGAGTATCCTGCCCCCCAGCAACTCCCCCGCACTTCGCCGTGTGCATGCATTGAGGCGTAGACGCGGAATCGACAGCTGCAATCCACGTGGACGCCCCTCTGTGGGGCGCACCTGGAGGCGTGGGAGGAAGGGGCGGGCTC
>LGRX02015975.1:0-19692 GCA_001247695.2 Cymbomonas tetramitiformis | reverse complement strand
GTTCTCCGCTATAACACGCAATCCACATGCCGGCAGCGTCACCCTCGTCTCATAGCTCCACCACAAAATCATAGTGGATGGTCTCTTGGAACAGAGGTGCCGCCCCCACTCGCTGGAGTGCTGTGCAGCACCCCTGAGCTCAAGCACCTTCCCTAACATCTATGAAAGGCGCTCACGGATCAGCACATCGCGCATGAACACTTCGGCACAGGGCATATTTGTGCCTGGTGCCAGCTTGGCTGCGGCGGTCAGCTCGGATGCGTCATCTGTCAAGCCCTTGGAAGGCTCGTGGGCGGTGGGACAAGATGGTCACCTGGGCGGTGGAGGCGATGGTGAGGGCGGAGGAGGCGAGGGTGGTGGTGGACTAGAAGGAGGAGGAGGGGGGGCGGGGGCAGAGGTGGAGGGACGGAGGCGGGGGAGGGTGGTGGAGGAGAGGGCGGTGGCGGGGAAAGGTGGTGGGAGGGAGGAGGTGGAGCGGCGAGGGGGTGATGGTGGGCTGGGGACAGGTGGGGGCCAGCCAAAGGTACCTGGAGAGACGCCCCATGACCAACCACATCGGCATCCACGAGGCCCATTCATGCATGCGTGGAGCTACGAGCCAGAGCCCAGCGGCCAGGCGGAGGCCACAGTGATGGGCTGCAGAAGGCCCTAACCTCCGAGCCACCACGTCACCGATTCTGGGTAAGCTGATTGGTTGAGGTTCGAGGCGAGAACATCGAGGGAGGGGCTGCGCCGCGTCAGCGTCAGATGGCGCATGCACGCGCAGTCCCCCTTTCCTCACCCATGGGCATAGTTGTAGGGAGCCAGGGGGAGCAGGATCGTACCTGGCGGATACGGGGGCACCGGAGGGCTGGGAGGAGGGGGCACGGGCTGGGAGGTGGGAGGGCTGGGAGGGGAGGAGATGGGGGTGGAGGGGAGGGCGGAGGTGGACTGGGAGGAGGAGGGGAAGGCGGGGTGGGCTGGGAGGGGGAGGGCAAGGAGGAGACGGTGGAGGGGGAGGTGGGGGGGCATGGCGGGAGCGGAGAGGGAGGCGCGCGAAGGCAATGGAGGCGGTGGGGGTGGGGATGGCGGAGGGAAGGTGGCGCGCGGTGAGCACAGTGGTGGTGGCGGGGGAGGGCGGCGGGGCCACATGCTCCAGCCGGATGGTGCTGCGCCATCGGTTGTCACCACGTACACGCTGAACCGGGAAATGCTCACTGTGGCAATGCCCACATCCACCGAGTGGTCCGAGTACGACACGCCCTGCAGCGCTGAGAAGGAAGTGCTCGAAGCGTCTGCCGCGTACATGAGCTTCATGTTGATTCCAGGAGCCTGTGTGCACCCCCCGCATGCCCAGCCCGAATCAGGGCCCGCTCCCCCCCGGCTCGCCCTCCTGTGCCCACTCTCCCATGGCGCGTTGTCTCTTCTTTCCCAGGACTATACTGCATCTCTTGGTGCGCGCCCGCAACCCCAAAATGCCCTCATCCCAGGCCTGCTCTTGCCTTGCAACCTGTAGCGTGCCCCTTTTTGAAGCCCACGGGCCTGCTCTTGCCCGCAGGTGCTGGCTCTCACAATCAACGTTCAAGATGAGGCGCACCTTTCGGTATGGAATCTGCACGGTCACTGGGGTAGTGAACGTCTGCCCGTGCGGGGTCAGCGCTAGGAAAGTGCTTGAAGCCGACTGCGACACGGCGCAGCACCCTCTCCCCCCACCCTCCCCCACTCTGTGAGTGACTGCGCCTCACACTCCTGGCCGGGGCGCGGCCACCAGAGGAAACCGAGGGCTCAGGTTGGCGTCCCACCTCAGAGGCTGGGTCAAGCGCGGCGGAGATATCCGCTGCGTCGTACTCCCCAACCGCCAGGGTGGCGTCTGCGTCCAGTGCGCCGCCAGGGATGTGCAGCCCGGCGCCCTTTCCTCCCATGGCAGGCGTGGCGCTGGCGATGGAGCCCCCGGCCGTGCTGCTGATGTCTGCCACCTCGCTTGCTGAGGCAAGATACTTGGCGCAGCCATGGTCGGAGGGGTGGGCCGCGCAGTGCTGCAGGATGGTCTTCAGGCACACCGGGGAGGCGCGAGTGCGCGCCAGCCGGCTCGCGGCGGTGGCGTCTTCACACTCGTACGCGTGGCAGGGGCAGCGCTCCCCGTCCTGGCAGGCGAACTCGCATGTGAATCCGGAGGGGAAGGAGGGGGTGGGTGGCGTCAGGGTAAGCGTCAGCGTGGCAGAGATGTTTGCCACGTTGGTGGTGAACCTGCCCGAGTGCGCGCCACCGCCCTCCAACCCCCCCCCGGAAATTTCTGTGAGCAAAAACGGCTAGCCGCAAGTCACGGTTCGGTTCAAACGCAAGCTTCTGCTCGGCTCTGCGTGGCGGCCCCTGCACCCTCATCCACTGAGCATGCCTTCCTGTGAAGCGCGACCAGCTCCACAAGCGCATCAGAAGGCTCCACAAATCCATCAAGGGAACCCTCAAGCCCATCAAGGGGCCCCTCTAGCCCATCACAGGGCCCCTCGAGCCCATCAAGGGGCCCCTCAAGCCCATCACAGGGGGGGGATGCACCACCTGGATGGGCCCTAAAGGCTCGGAGCGAGAGAGGGCCTGGGCTGGACACGGGTGACGGGGGAGGTGATGCGGAGAGGGTGCAAGAAGGAGATGCAGTGGGGCCGCGGGGGGCGGCTGGGTGAGAGGAGAGAGGGCCTAATGCAGCACGGCTAGGGCTGAACGAGAGAGGGCCTTAATGCAGCACGGCTAGGGGCTGAACAAGGCAGCGTTCCGAAATGTGACAGGTGGAGTGGGAGGAGAGCAGGGGGCAGCACGGGGCAGTTGGATTGGGGCCTGGAGGCAGGGGGTGATCAAGGGTCGCGCGGGCGTGCAGGGGTTAAACGGCAAGGCGTGGAAGGGAGCAGGCAGGAGAGAAGGGGGGAGTAGGTGGGGAGCGAGGGGCTCGTGTACCGAAGGGTGACGGAGATGCCGGAGGAGATCGTGACGGTGGTCCAGGCTCGACGGTCAGCGATCACCTTCAGGTCGGAGAAGGTGGCCACACCACCATTCACCACGCCCTCCGCATTCTGTAGGGACACCCCGCGGGCTGGGCTTGCCACCGCAGCCGCGACTTTCACGGTCTCGCTCACGAGCAGCTTCGTGCATAGCTGCGCATTCCGGTCCAATATCCGGGTGTACAGGGTCTGCAGCGCTGCGCCGGAGGACGCCTCGGTAGAGCCCCCCTCTAAGCCAATAGTAACTGGAGTCTGGTATGCCACCAAGGGCGAAGGCGGGGGGTGGGGGGTTGCCAGGGGATATGGTGGCGGTGGCGGACTTGGCACAGGAGGCGGGCTCAATGGGGTGAGATCGGTGGAATGCCCGGTAGAGGAGGATTCTTTGGGGTCCCGGGGCTGAGGGGGCATGGGGGCACCCTGAGGCGTGTATTCGCGGGCGGGTAAGGTGGGCTGGGTGGGGGCGGGCTTGGCGACAAGGGTGTGGGGGCGGAGGCGCCGGCGCCGGGAGGCTCTACAGGAGCCTCCGCCGGTTCCACGAGCGCCTCATTCACTGGCACACCGAGCTCGCTTGACATAGCCCCGCTGTAGATCGACTGCACGCCCCGACCCATTTTGCACGCCCCTCAGCTTGACTCTCATTCTACAGAATTGGTCTGCTCTCAGCTCGCCAGTCTCGAGGCGAAGAGCTGCGAGCGTCAAAGGATGAGGGATTGTGGTGGGCGATGCGAAGGGACGATGCGCATGCGTGAGGAGCGCTCGTGAAAGCTCGAATCTGGCACTAGAAACCATCCAGTTTTCAGCTTCCCTCGCGAATCGACACACCTCTGCCAGAGCACATGCAGACTCGCCCGGTTAGGCTAATACTGACGGCCTCACGCAAGCGACCTGAAGCGGGGAAGTCCACCAATCGACTTCCGCATTTGGGGCGGGTGTTGCTGAGGCGCGGGCAAGGTCTACCTTGAGCACGGAGTCTGCGCCGTTATTCAGCTTGGAGGATGTCTGCGACTCCTGGGTGTACTGCTCCATCTCTCCCTCGTAGCCGTCGTCCTCCGGTGGCTTCGTCGAGTTGCCTTCTGCCACGAGAACGATCTCCGTGCCCTCCTCGCCTTCCAACCGCCGCCGCATCGATCGAACCCGGCGTGGGTTACGCTGCAGCGGCTGTGGGCCAGTTGCGTCCACCTCTGCCTCCGGCACTTCACGCCACTCCCCGTCGACAAGCTCCTCCATCACGGTGGTTGCAGGGCCGCTGCGCGTGCCCAGGCTCCCCTTGGCCCCGAGAAGCTTGCGGGAGCAGCTCCAGCCAGCGCAGGCTCCGTCGCCCCCAATAGACCCCATGCCTGCCACTTGCACCTTGCTCGTGGGGATGCCCATGAGGAGCGCAATGTAGCGAGTCAGCCCATCAGTCCCGGACGCCGCGTAGAAGTCAGAGTGACTGACCTGAAGACTCAGGGTCAACCGAACCTGGACCCCAGTCCCGGACCCTCCTTTCCGGTCAGGCGCGCCCGTCTCCTACCCCGTGACACAGTCGTATCTGGACCGCTCAGCCTATGAATTTGGTCAGCGGTATGGGCCCCAACGCTTGCCGTCACTGCCAGTCACCTCGCGCACCCAACACCACCCGCATCCCCCAATTTCGTTTTGCCAAAGCTCGGTCTGGACCCCTCCTGGGGACGCGCACCTGCAGCCCATCCTGGCCCCTCTGATCAAAGCAGGGTGGGGCCCCGGGTTACTCAAGAGTCTCGGTGGAGGGCGGAGCAGTGCTCATCTTGGCGACACCGGGTTCCGGGCTTACCTCGTACTGCTCCTCCACGACGAGGGTGTCTGAGCCCTTGAGCACGAATGAGAACTTCTGCGCAGTCTTGTTGCGGTAGTGTGTGCCGGAGGGCAAGCTCGCCACCTGTCCTTCCGCAGATTCCTCTCACGACGCGCCCAACTGCAACGAAGCGTGCTCCAATAGGAAAGCACGCACATACGCCCAGGCAGCGCCGTTGCAGAGGGGCTCACGTGGCTCAGTGAGGCTCAGGGGTCCCATTCTTCACTTGTGAGCTCCGCAGAATCCAGATAAGTGTCCCGAAGTGTGTACTGAGTCCTTTGATCCCCGGCGTGGGCACACAGCGCAGCCGATCTGCTGCGGCTACGTAGTGCCAAAGGAATTCGTCCAAGGATAAGTCACACTGAATGCCATGAGATCAGCCGACAAAAGCCAGCCCACCTTCATCCCAGTGGATGAGAGAAGCAAATCAGGAGCAGGGCGGGGCCGTGACAAGATACCACCAACTCATACATATTCCCAACCCACATGCAACGCAGCATGGGAAGATGAAGGTCACACGCACACTGAGCGGCATGAGGCCCGCTGGCAAAAGCCAGCCCACCATCATCCCAGTGGAGTGAGAAGCCTTCAAGAACAGGGCGGGGCCGTGCCAAGAGACCACCGACACGCACACCTAAACCAATGCAAAGCAGCATAGATGAATGTATGTATGTATCAATCACTGCCGAACAATGCGCAACTGTACGCAACTCAATGCGTGCTGAATCCCGGGCATCTGAGTGAGAAATAAGTCACACTGAACGGCATGAGATCCGCCGACAAAAACCAGCCCACCATCATCCCAGTGGAGTGAGAAGCATCCAGGAGCAGGGCGGGGCCGTGGCAAGATATGATTCGCTTCGGCACATCCCAAACCAAGCGCACAGCGAACCCATCACAAACACAAATGACAGCCGAACATGTGGGATAGCTTCGAGCTCATCCAGCTTTGCACCGCAGGTCCGTCATGGAAATATTCCAATCCGGTGCGCAAGCCCAGGCAAGCTAAAGGTTTCAAACCAGACAGGGGATCCCCAGCTGTGGTGCACGCTCCACCAAGGCCTCCCCTACTCGCGCTGGGCACCCCCAAAAAATGTTTCCATCTATCGCAATAAGCAATAATTCACACACTCAATGGTGTGGGATCAGCCGACAAACGCCAGCCCACCTTCATCCCATTGGATGTGAGAAGCAAATCAGGAGCAGAGCGGGGCCGTGACAAGATACCACAAACTCATACATATTCCCAACCCACATGCAACGCAGCATGGAAAGATGATACGATGTGACCGATCATCGCCCAACAATAGTTGGTCCCAGGGTTACGGAGTAAGCGGACCCTGCTGGCATGCCCCCCAGTGGCTCACGGTCAATGGATAAGTCACACACACACACACACACACACACTAAACGGCATGAGATCGGCCACCAAAAGCCAGCCCACCATCATCCCAGTGGATGTGAGAAGCAAATCAGGAGCAGGGCGGGGCCGTGACAAGATACCACAAACTCATACATATTCACAACCCACATGTAAAGCAGCATGGAACGATGATAAGATGTGACCGATCATCGCCCAACAATAGCTGGTCCCAGGGTTACGGAGTGAGCGGACCCTGCTGGCATGCCCCCCTGTGGCTCACGGTCGTTGGATGGGACCCGTTGGTCCATGGTTATGCCATGAATGCAGTCACACCACACAGCATGGACACCCCATGTCAAAAAATGAAAACATGCGGACACCTAAGTGCTCCCCACAAAAATCAAGGGAAAACACAGAAGGTGGACTTCACCACCCTCTGCCTCTCCTTGCAGCAAAGGCAGACGAATCCACCGAGCTCTCCAAGAGGCAGTGCCCGCCAGAATGGCACCACAGGGACAACCGCCTCTCAAAACCCACCTCCATCCGGCGGCCGTCCCCGTGCACAGCGACGTGCCAGCACCTCACATCAGGGTCAAAGAACACAAGTCTTCCGGCGCGTGTAATAACCATGAAGCACTGGATACGGAGAGGGAGCAAGCGCCAGACGAATCCAAGACACTCCCAAATAGCGAGCCGCAGACGAATCCCCGACGCCCTCAAAGAGGCAGTACCCGTCAGAAGGGAATCACAGGGACAGCCACAATCCCATCATCCAAAGCACCCAAGTGGCCGTCCCCGTTAACAACGAGATGCCGGTGCTCCACAACGTGGCCGTCGATCACCAGTCCCCCGGCAGGTGAAAAAGCCCCAAAGCACTGGACATAAATAGAGCCAGCCGCAGATGAATCCCCGACGCCCTCAAAGAGGCAGTACCCGTCAGAAGGGTACCACAGGGACAGCCACAATCCCATCATCCAAAGCACTCCAGTTTCCGTCCCCGTTAACAACGAGATGCCAGTACCCCATAACGTGGCTGTCGATCACTAGTCCCCCGGCAGGTAAAAAGCCCCAAGGCACTGGATATAAATAGAGCCAGCCGCAGACGAATCCCCGACGCCCTCAAAGAGGCAGTAACCGTCACACACGCACGCACACGCCCTCATTGCGGAGAAGTTGGCGCGCAACAACACCTAAACCTGGACGAAGCAACACGCGCAGCATTCAACGGAGCAAAGGCGGGGAAGGGGCGGCAGGCAGACCTCGGAGTACACGGTGGAGAGCGGCGTCATGGGGATGTTGCCCTGGCCGCTAACCCATGTGTAGTTGCAGCGGGGGTATTCCTCCACGGCAGTCCAGCTGCCGTTGGCGAGGCTGCGGCGCTGCACCTGGATAGCGTTTGGTCGCGGAAAGTCAAGCGTCATCATGACATTGTCCTCCGGCTCCGCGTCCAGCATCGTGAACTGCAGCTTCTTGGGGGCGTTCCCTGTCAGGAAAATGGAGTGCTGCCGGTCCATGCGCACGATCAGGTAGAATGCCGAGCGGCGGTGGTGGTTGCCCGCCGAGTGGCGCCACCACGGCATGCCCGACAGCGTGTCTACCACCGCGTCGGAGCACACCCCCTCGGCATCCGGTGTCACACAAGAGCTCACCTGCAGATTGGGGGGTTGGGGGCAGGATTCAGAGAAACCCTCAGAACGCTGTTGACGCATGGGGCAACTGTGAAGGGTCTGTGTGACAGGGTCTGGCAGTCTCGATGCGGACGATCAACTTTCTGCGAACGATGTCCTCAGATGGTCGAATTTCTTCGATCGATCCGGGTCTATAAATTCATATACCGGTTCCGCTTGACTGGCAATGGACTCAAAGCTCCGTACGCCGCCGTAGATACAGTGCGCCTCTTGGTACCGGGCACACCGCCACCCCAAGCTGCGGCCAGAGGGCGGCGCTGAGGCGTTTCTCACAACGTGACGTTAAGACGCTCGGATGACGCCTGGTGACGGGCGGCGGGGGTTGCATTGAGGCGCACCGAGATCGGGCCGAAGCGCCGGGTCATGCCATCGCCATCCAGGCTCTTGACGTATAGCATGCGGTGGCGCCCGGCATCCCCCGCGCAGCGGTACGCATCCCACCCAGCCACCCACTCGCAGCCAGGCCGCGCCACCCCTTGGCGGGAGGCGTCGATCTCGGAGGCGAGGTCTGTGAACTTGTTGGCAAGGCGAAGGGGCACTGTGTCCGCAAACACGTCTGGGTTCACCATGCCCACATCCCAGCGCGAGATGATTGACCCGCTGGTGGCGCCGCTAACCCCGAGCAGGGAGCCGTCCGTGTCCAGGATCAACAGGTGGCGGTGTGCGTCGCAGTGCACCTCCGAGCAGCAGTCCTTATCCCAAGCATGGGTGCACTTTGAGTTAAGTCCACCCGCCGTCCGCCCGCTTGGCGGGTACCACACCCGGTTGTCCAGCTCAGTGTCCTGGAAGGTGAGGCTGGCGGTCTTGCAGGGGTGCGTCACCTGCGATCCTCGCAACCCGACGGCTGGTCAGCGAACCCGGTCCTCTCTGACAGAGAGTAAGCTGCTTGCAGCCGATCCGGCGAATGCCGCAACAATCTGACGGTGCTGTGGGGGCGAATGGTTGCAAGGGATGCCACGGACGCTAGGATGTTGGGGTGCGGCCGCGGCAGCCACTCCCGCATCGACGGGCAGTCAGAGGGCACTGGATATTACAGACGGCTGAAAGGGGCTCCAGTTCCACAGGAAACGTGTCGGAAGTTGCTGCGGTGAATTACACGAGTACCATTGGATGGGACGAGCCTCGCGGGCTGCAAGCTGAGCCGTGGATCGCACCTCCTTCTGCCTCTGAAAGACGGAGATGGCCTTGCTGCCGTACTTGAAGCTGACGAACACGGAGTTATTGAGGTAGGTCTGCGCTCGGATGGTGTCACTCCCCATCAGGTGCGGGCCTTCGGACACCTCGAGCTGGTGGTTTGACCAGGAGGTGCCGGCGGTGTACACAGGCAGCCACACCCCGGTCTCCGCCCAGTCCTCCGAGGGGGCTCCAGCCGCTTCGAACCCTCCTGCGAACAAGCACCCCGTGATGTGGAAGGTCAAGTACACGTTGTCCTGGGGCGCGGCGTTAAAGTTGATGAACGCCAGGGAAGTCTCCTTGTTCTGCACCGCCTTGAAGCCACGCAAGCGGAACTCCCGCGCCTGGCTCCGCCCAGCACACCGCGGCCCATCAGGGAGTGGAAAATCCGATCTCGGGGGACCGGCGCCGCGCACAGCACTCAAGCGGCGCGCGCGTGGATCACAGGGGACCGGCGCCGCACACGGCACTCAAGCGGCGCGTGCGTGGATCACGGGCCCCGGGTTTCACAGACCCGGATGGATGGCCCAAGCCGAGGCCACAGCTCGGCAAATTTCCGGGATTCCGGGTTCCCAGCCGCTCGCTCTGATCCCGGCACTGCGCGGCCCCGGGGCAACAGCGCGGGCGCGATGCACGGCCCCGGGGCATCAGCGATGGGACGTGGTGAAGCCTGGAAGCGAGTGGGCACTCAATGGCGAGCCTTATACATGCGGCCTATCATGGCTCTCGGTGACTCTCATTTGAGCAGTGCCGAGGGACGGCAAGCGGTTCAGCCCGGAGAAGCTCTGTGGAGGCTGAGGAAGGGAGGATTGCGGAGGTGGGAAGGATCCCGTCGGGTTTGGTATTTTGTGTCGCTCTTGCAGGGGATAGGGGGGGGAGGGGGGTGGCTGGAGAGGAGATCTGCACACAGGCAGCCCAGAAGGCGCGGCGCGGCGCATCGAGACGCATAGCTCAAAGCCTGGAGAGCGAGGGACAAGTTGCCAGCATGGTTGCAGCAGCCTGGGGGGCGCCTAGATGCGCCTCGCACGGATCGGGCGAAATGGGCCTATCCCGCATCGTACCGTTCCGGTTGGGTGGAGTGAGAGCATGGCTCCCCCCCAGCTCTCGGGCAGGAAGCCGCTGTAGATCCCAACGTCCGTTCGCCACGCAATCAGCCCGGAGATCTCGACGCAGTGAGTGTTGCGCCGGCCGTAGAACCAGTACCCGGTCAGCGCCGAGCGCACCTCGTTGCCCTCGTGGTTCCCCGAGCCGCAGTCCGCTCCGCGCAGGAAGTACCCCACCTCGCACCCGACCGCCACGTTGTTCGTCACCGTGCTCCGCCTGTACCGCTGCGATATTCCCGCGTCGGCTTCCAAATAATTATCCGAGGCGAGGCAGTTGGCGGCGTCCCTGCCATTGCCGTTCTTGCTCCCTATGAGCAGGTTCCCTGCGAAGTGGGCCTCCGCGTCCTTTGCGAAGAGCGCCACCGCCATGATACGGAACCCCGGGCTCGCGCTAGGGCTGCCGCCGAACATCACGTTGTTGCGGACGTGGGCGCTGGAGCTCGCGTACACCCCCAGCGCCACGTGGTACAGGTCGTGGAACGCGCAGTGCTCCACCGTGGCCTTGTCGGTCTGGTACAGCGCCACAGCGTCCGGATACGTCCCATACCTGCACTCATCCCCCCCCACTCCCCGCAGCACATCGCCCATGAGTCACAACGAGGCACAGTCACCACGAGGCACAGTCACAACGAGGCACAGTCACCACGAGGCCCAGTCACAAGGAGGCGGCCAATGTTGCTCTCAACAGCGAGTGACTGCCCAGAACGCTGTTATGCCAAATGCCTGTGGCGAACGACTTGACCGCTTTGATCGCCAGCTTGGGCTGCATCCGAGGGCTCCGCTTGGTGCTTATGGACTGCCGAGACAGCGCTGGCGATGAAGCGCTGGGCAGTCCAGGGTATCCGGTTCCCCCGAACTCCGCAGCGTTCGAGGCTGGCGTCGAATGCTGCAGCAGGACGTCACATGCCGCAGCGGGCCATCGCGTGTGGCAGTCTGCAGGCACCGACGTGTCAAATAAAGAGGGCATCGCATGCGCCAGTGCGCAAGTTGATGACGCAACACTTATCGAGGTCGCGACTACGAATGTGCGTACCCGCCAAGCTGGCCGGCGCGGTAGAACTCTACCCCTCGGAGGTGCAGCTCCCCGCCCCCCTCCGTGGTGAGGCGTGCGCCAAATTGTTGGTAGGTGGAGGAGAGCGTGTCCCCGTCGGCGCCCTCCACCCGCAGGTTGCGCGACAGCCGGCCCACCTCCGCCGCGAGCTGCACGGAAAGGCCCCCGCCGGAAATCTCCGTCAGCCCCACGTGGGCATATGCCAATGCAGCATCCAGCTGGAGGGTGATGAGCCCCTCGGAGGACGTCTCCACTGCGGTCACGGTGACTTCGTCGTACTCGTGCCTGATACTCCTCACCACCCCGCCCCCCCGGCCCTGGCGCCTCATACTTCATCGTATCCCCCTGCCCCCCTCCCATCAACCTACCGAAGGATGCTCACCCCTCTCTTTGCATCTCAAGCTTCCCTTTAGCCCCCTTCGAAGATCAAACCTTGATGGCAGATATGCCCCTCCCCCCTCCATTAACTTCCAGGATCAACACCTTTACACATCTCACTCGCCGGTGCAGCCATTCCCTTGCCTCCCCACTCACAGAGTCGCCAAGCACGCCTCCCTAATCGTCTCCGGAGCCGCGCTGTGCATCGTTGCATCGTGCGGCCCGAGATTCACCAGAATTGCGAGGAGGGTTGCGAGGGGAATATCCCTTCCTCTCGCCACCCTCCTCGCATGCTGCTTCCCCCGAGAGGCGTCCCCCAAGAGGCGCCACCCCAGCAGCGAAGGCAGGCGTGGCGCTCCTTCTGGCGTTCGACGAGGCTCCACGCCTGACAGCTTTGGAGGGGAAGTGCCTCGCGGCCTCCAGGGCCTCAAGCCTAGGGGTCACCCGGCAGACCTGTAACTGCGGGCGAGCTCCACACTCGACCGCCGCCACACGGAATCTGTCCACCCCCTCGGGTTGGGGAGACGCCCTACCGATTCCCGAAGAACCTCGAGGGCGTCACAACGAGCTTGTCGCCCACAAGCCAGCAGTCCGCCGCCTGCTGGGCTGGCACGTTGATGGTGACAGACGTGGCGCCCGCAGAGGCGGTGAGCGCCAGCTTGGCCCAGCTGGCTGAGCACTCCGGCCCAATCATCTGCATCCCTCCCTCAACGATGATGGACTTGCTGGTGGCCATGGGGTTGGTCTGGTCCTCCAGGCGGTCCCCGTGCAGCAGGATGGAGGCCTGGAGTGCCGCACCTCACACCACATCCAATCAGCCGATTGGGTTGAGCCCAAATGCCACATGTCTCCTCGAGGGCGGATGCGCTGGTGCCACCTCAGGGTCACATCTCCCTCCCTTCCATGCCGCCGGGCCGCGCTGGCCCTCTGCAGCCATGGCCGACACCACAGCGGAGCGCGCCCCATGGGTCCGGATCAAGGCCCGGAGAGGGGGCAGCCTGGCGCCACTGCGGCGTTGTCCTCGGCATGCTGGAGATCTCGGCAGCGAGGGGGGATCCCTGGGCGGGGGGACTGGTAGCAAGTTGACGACTATCTGTTTATCTCCACACGGAAACAGGGGCAACACCCCCTAGCCCGGCACTGAGCCCGGCACTGAGCCCGGCACTGAGCCCCGCGTGCTGTGGATGTGCCCGGCACTGAGCCCCGCGTGCTGTGGATGTGCGTGGACCGTGGGGAGAGGAAGCCGAGCAGGACACCCTCTCGACTATCGAACACGCAGCCGGAGTGGGCATTGGGTGGAGCGTGTGCGACGGAAGAGGCCGGGGGATGGTGGCCGGCGGAATGCACCTGACGCCGATGCGGCTCCGCCACGCTGCCGATGGACACATTACCAAACTTACTCACATGCAGGTGGTACGTGGACAGCGACGCATCCACCTCGGTGGAGAAGGTCAGCACCCCCAGCACCGACACCTTCCGCACCACGGCGGTGTGGGTGTCCACAACGAGGGTCCAGTGCCCCGGGACCTCCACCTCGTCGCCATCCACCGGGACCGCCTTGTTGATCGAGGCCCACGTGGCAGGGTCTGACCACAGGAACTCGCCATAGGGCGGCGGAGGAGGGGGGATGGGCGGCGGTGGTGGAGGCGGAGGTGGCGGCAGTGGCGGTGGCCCATGGGGTAGCAGCGGCGGGTAAGGGGGCAACGGGGGAGGGAGGAGGATGGAGGGGGCGGTGGGGGGCTGGGCGGGCGGCGCGGAGCGGGTAGCAGCAGCCGCAAGTCGGGCAGAGGGCCTCGGCTTTATATCGAAGCGGCGGCCGTACTCCGAGGCCTGCTGGTTGACCACGAGAGAGAATTTATTCTCCGGCTCGTCGTAATACCACGTGCCCAGCGCGCTGGAGGACGCGGACTGCGCGGCAGACCACGACGCCTCCGCAAGGCTCTGCCCGTTACTGATGGTGTACTGCCCAACGCCCCCCCGCCCGCCCCCGGCCCCCTCCCCTCAACCAATGCTTGGCACAGCGAGGCAGCTGCTGGCACATCGGACTCGCACCGGGCTTCACACTTCCATCCATAGCTATCCGCAAGCCCTCCAGTCCACTGGGCCAACCGGCAGGTTGGATTTCTATTCAGTAGGCAGCGGGGACGCATGCGATCACGCAGCTGGCAGTCATCAGGAGTGCAGCAGCGCAAGGCCCGAGTCAGTGGCGCAGCCTCGGCCTCTCCCGCGTCGCACGGCCCGAGTTACCCAGCACCTCCGCCACCGCACCATGCTCCGGGGCGCCCAACAGCAGGCGCCATCAAGGCATCGCGCGAATCCTCCTCCAGCGGACGTCACCGAGGCGCCGCTGCCTGCTCGCCAATGTGTGGCGCGGCTGGCGTCATCGGTGGGGTCCCGAAGCCTACGCAGAGGCCCTCCATGGATCGAGCAGCATCCGGGAGGGCGCGCACCACTTTGTCGTCGTCGCCCTGCCCGTTGTTCCACACCTCCGAGAACAGGTACGGGTCCGACATGCGCCGCATGCGGATGGCCAGGCTCTCGCCCTCCTCCATCAGATGGCCGGCAATCTGCACCACCTTCGGCTGCACGAACCAGTCGGCCGAGGTGCCACTGGAGCCGTCCGGGCAGGACATCCCATTGTGGCCGTAGCACGGGTGGAAGGTGTACACCTCGTTGGATGGGAGGATGGCGTGATCGCCGCAGCCGGGGCACGGAGCGCCTGCATAGTTGGTGATGCCATGCATCGCCTTGTGCGGTTGGACAAACTGCGTGCCGTGCCGGCTTGTGAACTTCACCACCTTGTGGTTCAAGTCCATGGGGTCCGCGTTGTCCCAGGTCAGATACCGCATCTTCACCGTGCTGTCGCACACCTGTCCACGTGGCGCCCGGGCGCCCCCCCCCAGGCGTGGCAGGCCCACTCAGCGCGCGGCGCACAAGTCTGAGCTTCAGCTGTGAGGCCGACGTGGTCACCCACGGAGGCACCTGCTGGGAGTATCAACAGCTACACCAGTGCTGTGCGCGCGTCTCTGTAAGGCGGTCTCCCCTCGGGAGCGAGCGCCACGAGGTGCATGTTTTGCTCGGCTCTCGATGATCCAGGCCACACAACTGCACGGAAGCTCTAGGAATCCGATCGCACGCACTCTAGCGGATAATCAGAAGCCCTGGTGCCGCAGGAGCTTCCCGGACTCGCCTCTCCTGCCGAAGAGCAGATGGGGCGGGCAGAGGGGCATCGCCGACATGGGGGCTCAGGGGCGTACCGCGCCCCCGAAGGTAGCCATCCAGCAGTGCTGCGTCACCTGCGACCCGTCTATTGAGGAGGTGCCGGTGGTAAAGGGCAGCAGGTTCGTAGCTTGCGTGGCCCAACCGCCGGCGTAGCCGGTCGAGGTGCCGTCAATGTCATAGTAGGTACACTCGTGGGCCCACTGATATCCGAACCGCGTGGCGCAGTTTTCGAAGCGGATATCGCTGAGACGGTGCTCCTGCCCTCCGGCCAAAGGCATGCAGTCGTTGCAGCCGCCGAAGACGCTGGTGTCGCTCCCGAAGTTCGCGAAGGTGCTGCCGTTGACCCAGGCAAAGCGGGTCGCCGGCCCGCCGAACCACACGCCCTTCCCTGTTAGGCGGGCCGCGGTCCCCCACTGCACGCCGCTGCGGCCCACCACGAGCGCGTTGTTCACCTGTCACCCTCCCCCCACACAGCAGCCACTCCCTTCTCTCCAGGTGGCGAGCCGGCTGAAGCGGGGGAAAACTGAAGGGGCGGCCAAGGCGACCCTGGTTCTGTGCAAGGTCCGAGATGGCCCCATCCCACCAGCTGTTCGCACCGACCCTCCTCCCGAGAGAGCCCTAAAAAATGAGCTCGGCGTACACAGCGCTCACATGATAGCCTCCACGGTTTGATCACACGCGGACCGCGGGAGCAGTCCAAGGAGCCCCCCCTCGTTGTGCCTCGCCCCGCTCGCACACACCTGAGGCCCAAACCAGTTCCCCGCCGGTGTGGTGCACGCGATGAGGAAGTTGGCGATGGAGTTATCCGCGAGGCGGAAGTTCTCGAAGGACACCTCGGTGATGCCCACGGTGGACGGGTGCAGCGAATCGTTGGGCGTGATCTCCGTGCCGAACTCATTCGCGTAGCCCGTGAAGTTCCACATGTACGTTCGCTCCGTCGGCTGGAAGTGCAGCATGATGCGCAACCCTGCATGGACCGAGGCAGCGCCCCACACCTTCACCACGCAGCACAACCACAGCAACCCCTTCCTGCGAGAGGGGCACCTGCAAATGCGCGTGCCGGTTCGGCCCTTGGCGGCCCGGTATCCCCTGATCGGACTGCGGGTGAAGCTAAGCAGTTGATGCCGCGCTGAGCTGCGCTTCTGAGCGTCAGATTGGAGTGCTCTTAATATCGGAGGGACGGGGCATTCGCCAGGAATGTAAGATGGGAAGCCTCCCTTGCAGGGCCTCACCGCGTCTCGTGGAGTGGGCCACGTTATTGTTGAAGGAGCCGAGGGGAGATGTTTGCGGATTGATGTTCTGCGCGTGGGGGAGATCCAGGGAGGTCGCCATGACCTTGTCGATGAGGTCGAACCAAAAGCCGTGCTCCATGCACCCTGCCGCCACGTTGCCCTCGAAGTAGTTGGTGGGGTTGGAGATCCAGAAGGCGGAGGCCACGGCGTCCTCGCTCTGGAGGGAGAGACTGTTCACGTTGCGGATCACCAGGTTCCGCTCGATGCGGTTCTCAGTCTCCCCACCTTCCTCCAGGAAGATCGCATTACCCTGCCGCCGCCGCCGCCGTCCCGCCGCACCGCTCACGCCTACTGCAAAAGCGCCACTACCGCCACGGCTGCCGCCCCGTCGCCGTCACACACTTAGAGACGCGAGGAGCACCCGAGGGCCCAACGAGAACATCAAGCAAAGCACCGCACAAGCGTGCTGCCCCGACGCAGCAGTGCACGCAAAGCTGCGAGTCACTGGAACCCGCCCCTGCCACCGCCGCCGCCGCGTCACCTCCTGTAAAAGTGTGTCCGCTCTGCCACCCACCCTCCTCGATATTCACACCCAATGAGAGGGCGCCACAGAAGCCAGTCAGCTCACGCCCCCGGAATATGTGCCCATGCTCCCTTGCCGCTGCCTGCGCAGCTCGCAGCCAGTGAAAACATGCCCCTGCCTGCCAATGCCCTGCAAAAAGATTGCGCTTAGTGAAAGCGCCACGTGGCACGTCAATTCTGGCGAAATCAGACTCGCGTTCTTGACAGCCGAGTGAAGGGGACGCGGCGCAAGGACGGCCGGGCTGCGAGGCGGTTCCTCGGAGGAGGGGAGAGGGGGGACAGGCGGTGAGGGACGTAGAAGGGGCAGCGGGAATGGGGGAGGGGGAGGAGGCATAGGAAGGGGTGAAAGGAGAGGACGGGGAGAGCCCGGAGGGAATGGGGGAGAGGGCCAAGCCCACCATGATGTCATAGCCAACGTTGTTCTGGACGAGGAGGTGGTCTGTGGCATGGATAGTCAGCACACGGTTGAACGAGCGGTGCACCACGCAGTTGGTCATCTGCGATCCCGTCATATCGATCGACTTGTGGAAGTGGACGGCGTAGCGGCCCATCTGGAACGCCTGCCCCATGAAGTTCAGCTCCACGTGGTGCAGCTGCGCGTCGGCGAGCTCGAACATCATCACCTGCGCCCCAAACTGGTTGGCCACGTGGAACTCGCGGGTGGAGTTATCCTGCCAGGACACTCGGGTGCCGTCCTCCAGCAGTGTGGTGCCACTCGACAGGTGGCGCCGATGCACTCCGTGGATCTTGATGTTGCGGTTCAGCTTCGCCACCTCGGCGTACATCTCGATGCTGCGCGCGCCATGGTCCGAGGTCACCGTCTCCGTGTGCGCCGCGTGCGTGTACGCCACAGAGGCGTTGAGGGTCAGCACCGTGCCCCCCCCACCGACGCCCACCACAGTGAACGCCTCGTCCTCGGACCACAGCGCGGAGGTGGGTGCCAGCACAATCAGGTCACCGACCACCCAGTCCACTCCGGACTGCAGCGTTAGAGTGGTGTCCCCAGGGTAAGCCGGCAGCGCCAGGCGAGTCCAAGCCGACGTGGGGGTGCCGTGGAGGGAGATCCTCCCCTGCGAGTGGACGGCCAGCACCTTGATGCCAAACACTGGCAGCATGGGGGTGTAGATGTCGCCGCACAGAACGATTTCGACGTTGCGTGCATGCGGCTGGGAAACCGTGCCCGCCTGCAGCACAGCGCCTGCGCCGTTCACAATGATCGCCTCCGCCTCGATTACCAAGTCCTGTGGGTCCCCGAGGCGGCACCCATTGCGTCCCCCCCCCCTCCACATCAGGCGCGCAACTACCTGGCTGGAAAAGGCGGCCTGCGTAGCCACTCGAGCCTTTCCCTGCACCGAGGCTCTCTGCGCTATGCCAGGAGCCACACGCACTTCCGCCATCTGCCAGCTGAGCAAGAAGCCAGCGGCAATCAGACACATCTGCAATCAACGGACCTGCTGATCAGACACATCCGCAAATGACGACCTGCTGATCAGACACATCCGCAATCAACGGACCTGCTGATCGTACACATCCGCAAATGACGGACCTGATGATCAGACACATCCGCAAACGACCTTAGGACCCGCCGGACCGCACACCGCTAATCACCGGACCTGTTGATCGGACACATCCGCAAATGACGGACCTGTTGATAGGACACATCCGCAAATGACGGACCTGCTGATCAGACACATCCGCAATCAACGGACCTGCTGATCGACACATCCGAAATGGCGGACCTGCTGATCAGACACATCCGCAATCAACGGACCTGTTGATCGGACACATCCGAAATGGACGGACCTGCTGATCAGACATATTCAAGAATCAACGGACCTGCTGATCAGACACATCCGCAAATGACGGACCTGCTGATCAGACACATCCGCAATCAACGGACCTGCTGATCGGACACATCCGCAATCAACGGACCTGCTGGGATCCGCCGGCAGTTACACCCTTTCGGTAATACATCGCCCAGCTTCCTAAGAGCCGCTGGCAAGTGTACAGTTCAACGACCGACTTGCAACCTCTCGTCGCCCCGGCTTACAAACTGATCAAAGCTCCCAATAGCACACAGATGGTCCGAGCTTGCGTCGCATCCGTCCCGCCAAGGACCCCGCCAAGGATGACGCTATTCCGAGGCCAGACACATGCCGAATGCACTTTCGTGACGAGCGACGGGCGACCTATGCTCGAGTGGAAAGCGGCATCAGACAAACGGCGGGGAGGCACCTTGTCGTCGGAGAGATGCAGCTCGCCCTCAACAATAAGGATGCGCACGCGGATGTCCATGTCCAGCGTCATCACCTGACGCTCCAGAAGGTCGCCCGGCACGCAACACGTGAGCACGTAGGCAAACAGCCGCCCCCTAAAAGGGCGGTGCAACATTCCGTACATCGTATGCTGGGTGCATGTGCGCCGTCACCTCGGAGAGTCTCCGCCATGCGCGTGCCAAACATTGTATCCAATCCCAGACAGGTCTCGCCACATGCGCACAGAGCAGGGGAGGTGACTACATGCATGCATCTGCGACGCGTGCTGACGTGGCAACCCACCTGGCCCGCGAGAATGAGAACAATTTCCGTGTCCAGCTCGCACGTGTTTGGCGGGCAGTTGCCGCCCCATGTGGCGGTGTCACTCCAGGTCCAGGCGGACTGCAGGGCGCGGCGGCTGCTGGCTACCCCCTCCTGGGACCCGGGGGTGAGGGGGCTCTTGATGCGGTGCGCCGGCACGTCTGTGATGTTGAACTGTTCGCGGAGGTGCGCGTTGAGCGCCTTCTCGCGGTGGGCTGCGTCCGCCAGGTGTATGGTCGGGCTGCGCCGGCGGGGCTTGGCGCCGGAGGGATCTGGCTTAACCGCCGGTGCAAAGGCTTCTGGCGTGTAGGCTGGCATGGAGGTGGGGTGAGGGTCGGAGGGAGGTGGAGGATACGGAACAGCAGCGAGACGGCGGCGACCAGCGGATGTCGCAGTAGGGGATACGGTTGGGGAGCCTGTGGGAGAGGTGGTTGGGGGGGCGGTCGGTGAGGCAGTAGTGGGGGTTCCAGTGGGGGGGGCAGTTGCGGAGGTGGATGGGGAGGTGGTTGAAACACTCGGGGAAACCGTGGAAGGGGTTCCGG
>LGRX02015973.1:0-17098 GCA_001247695.2 Cymbomonas tetramitiformis | reverse complement strand
CGAGCCTGCCGTAGTCGCAAGCTTTGACAATCGTATACGATTGTCAAAGCTGAGTCAGAGCCTGCCGTAGTCGCAAGCTTTGACCGGTCCCCTGACTCACGCGTGACAATCGTATACGATTGTGAAGCTTGGGCGCTAGGTCCGGCCCCCTGACTCACGCGTGACAATCGTATGATACGATTGTCAAAGCTGAGTCCGAGCCTGCCGTAGTCGCAAGCTTTGACAATCGTATACGATTGTCAAAGCTGTGTCCGAGCCTGAGGCCGTAGTAGTCGCCAGCTTTGACAATCGTATACGATTGTTAAAAGCTAGTCCGAGCCTGCGGTCGTGGTCAGTTTTGACAAACGTGCACGATTCTCAAAACTGTGTCCGAGCCTGGCGTAGTCGCTGCCTTGTTTATTCGCACGAGATATCGCAGGATTCGCAGGAAAATCGATGTTACGCCAAAACTTGTCAGGCCAGTTCAAAGCCAATTTATACCCTCTACCGGGCTTTGATGCGCATTCACTCCGACATTGATGCAGTTGTCGTGGAGTTTCCTTGTAATAGCTAGCAAGTACGAAGCAGACTACTGTGACGGATTATAATTTCTATTTTACTTATAATAACAATAAGACGAGCTTTTTTTTTAAATATCTCGCCCACTTCCTCTACGACTTCACCCTCCACCCCCCTACCTGATTCTGGACTCGAGTTTGGAAATGAAGTAGGGGCCGGGGAGGACTACCAGCTTGTATCTGCAGCTTGTATTATAATAGAGGGTTTTTTTTTGAAAAATCTTGCCCTCACTCCTGGTCCCGAAAAAGTGGGTAAGTGGGGAGGGGGGGGGATACCGACTTGTGGGATTCCGAGTTTCCGCTTGAGTGGGGAGGGGGATTCCATTTTTAAAATTTTGCTAATTTTCTAGATTTTTTTTTTGTTGCTAATCTTGCTCTATGTTAGATTTCAGATATCAGTTTTTGGAATGCTTGATTTCAGATTTTTAACATCTGTCATTTTGCTCTACGTTAGATTTCAAAACTGGCTCGGACCCGTACGGTTAATCATACTCGAATATGGATGAGTGACAAACTCTTCGCGAATATCCAGGCAGGGTTATACGACATGCAATAGGATACACGATCTCGGCGCTAGGTTCGGCTCTCTCTCACGTGTGGCAATCGTATACGATTGTCAAGCTTGCACCGTACGGTTAATCATACTCGAATATGGATGAGTGACAAACTCTTCGCGAATATCCAGGCAGGGTTATACGACATGCAATAGGATACACGATCTCGGCGCTAGGTTCGGCTCTCACTCACGTGTGACAATCGTATACGATTGTCAAGCTTGGACCGTACGCGCGTACGGTTAATCATACCCGAATATGGATGAGGGTGCTAATACATGCAATGGTATACACAATTTTTTGAATAACGTATATGAAAATGCATACACCGTAAAATATATAACATGCCCATTTTACACATCTGCCGAGGTTACGGGGTAATTTCTTTGAAAATTCTATTTTGTTTTTGGCAAATCTCTCAAAATGATACCTTCGGAGCATACGCTTGTGGGCCGGTTTTGCATGGACGAAATGCCTTTGTATTCATGGATTTTTTTTTGGGGGGGGGCGGGGGTTGCGGGTAAACTTTGTGATATTACTTGGCTCGTTCTTATGCGTTTCCTTACAAGCACAAGTTGGGAAATTGGTATGTAGAACACCCCTTTATTCATACATTTTTTTATCAAAGGCTTTAAGAGTATACGTCAAAGACAATAACTTTTCATGAAAGACACCAAAAGTACACGTGAAACATTTCAGAGCAAATTTCTTATAACATAGTTACCGTTCGATCACTCAGTTTGGCAATTTTTGCACCTCAATACTAAGGCAGTGTAGCTGTCTCTTCTCGACTCATGCAAAACATTCCTTAGGCGAATCTTGCACCTCAATACTAACGCAGTGTAACTGCACCTTCTCGACTCGCGTAAGACTTTCCCATCGGTGTTCTCGATCACTACAAGCTGCTATGAGTAATTACCTCTGAGCACCATTCTTGTGCTGCGGCAAAAACTGTGTCCTACAGTTCTCCATCCTTAGGGACCTTCCCGCTTACACTTGGCATCATTCCACGTTACTCATTCACGGAACGTTAACGCGCCAGACTTCCGCAGTAGCTCAGCCGTCAACTCCACATACTCCACTTTGTATTCTAGCTAAGCAACTAGAGATCGAAGTTGTCCGGAATTCCAGGATAATAAGACAGTATTTTGCGAACTTCTGAGGATAGCAGGGATGGCTCGTGAAGGTATCCCACACTCGTAATGATCGGAATTTCGAATATCTCGGAGTACAGCCAAAGGAAATGCTTGCAGGGAGCAGGTCGGGTCCTCGCCATATCTCGAAAACACGGACACGAACAACGGTATTCTCGTCCAAACTCCAAGAGGTATTCACGGCCATCGGAATCGGGGTGACAAACTCGGAAGTTATACACGGTTGCACCACCAGGAACACATTTCCGGATTTGAGTCAGTGCAAGCTTATCGGTCTTAACCATGCCGTGGAGCGCCTTATAGAAATTCTCTATCTTCTTCGTCATGAAACCCTTGCCACTGGCTTTCACCTTAACACCGTTGCGAAGTCTCTCCTCCACGTCCATCTCCGAATTCTCCGAACTCACCAGATGTCCTCGAGCCTCTTCTGGGGTCACATCCTCATGGGCAACGCAAACACCAAGAGAACAGAGACGAGTCTCCTCACTTTCCAGGATCTTTGTGTCCGGTGCAACAAGAAGTTTTGGTACACGGTTCGCCCCCCCCTCGGGCAGTCCAGGCATCGAAACGTGACAACAATACCATGGGTTTTGAACACATTTCCACGAACAGAATATAATCCTCCGGATCGGGGGAGTGGTCCTCACTTCGCGAACTTGACCCTTTCGAAGAGTTAAGTTTTTTGCTGGAAAATAATAGGTCAAGCTTCCGGTGTACCCAATAGTCAGCTGCCCTTTCGCGATTGGGATGTCGTGGCGAGAACCATTAGACTTTCGTCCATAGCATTTACCGTTAGTGTCTGCCCGCATGACGTGAAGCAGGGAAGGTTGGAAGTCCCCACCAGCTTCCGGGTAAACGCGAACTAAAGCACGCTCCGGACGTGCCGCAGAGGTAGGTCTTGCCGCCGAGGTAGGTGTTGCCGCCGAGGTAGGTGGTGCCGCCGAGGTAGGTCTTGCCGCCGAGGTAGGTCTTGCCGCAGAGGCAGGTGGCACCGCCGAGGCAGTGCGCGTCTTCTTGGAGGCGACGCCTTCGGAGGGAAGTTCCGCAGGGCGTTTGCGCGAAACCCCCCCATGGTTTACCTTATCTGGACGGTGGGTGTCCGTTGCAGGGATGCCCCTCTGTGGAAGCCATCCTGTCGCGCCAGCACGAACAGTTTGCATTAATTCGCGACCATCTGCAAACTCTGCCTGAGTAAGGACGCCTTTAACCCACTTATCCTCCAATGAACGAATACGACCTTGCACCACCAACAAGTGCTTTGTAGAGTTCTGCCGGTTCATCGCCAGGCAAATTTGTCGAATCTGCATAAGGCTATCGAATTCCACCGACTCCAACAAGGTGGAGTAGTATGCCCCCCCACGATCTCCACTTCGCGTGCATGCTTTCCGCAAGGCATACAAGCGGTCGTTGGATTTCGGCGGTCATGTCTTCGGGTTGATCCTTGAATTGCGTCAGAATGTGCTGCGCGTGTCGTATTTGGAAAACGAAGTACGCATTCAATTTTGGCTGATTCGACCTGCCGCACTTCTCAGCATACCAGGCGAAGATGGCAGTTTCACAGGACACCTTGGCCTCGGGAGTAGAGTGAATCCATCGCTGTAACAGGTCTTTGTGCCCGGCATGGAGATCTGATGGAATAAGAGATTCGATCTTATGTAAGTTCTGCCCCCAATGGAACGTGCACTCCAGATTGTTACGGTCATCTTGGTCTGGCCAAACTTTCTTGATTGCTGCCCAGTTAGCACCTGTGCCCCAAGTATTAATCAGTTCTTGAAACCCAAGTATATCATGCGTAGGTCGGTTTACACGGTGCTGACAATCGTATACGATTGTCAGAACGTTATAATGTGCAAACTCCCACATTGAAAACTAAGATTATTGACTTGCCCTGTATATCATGCGTAGGTTACACGGTGCTGACAATGGTATACGATTGTCAGCTGCTGACAATGGTATACGATTGTCAACGGTTCTGACAATCGTATACGATTGTCAGAGCCGTGTAACTTACAAACTCTCCCATTGAAAATGATGATCTTTAACTTACCTGCTGCATCTCCCATGAAGCCGTAGAATAATACTTCCGCACGCGGGTGTTCGGCTGCTACCGTCTTCTTCACCAATGTCCAAAACAGTACCTGTGTTTCGGTACAGTCTTTGGGTACGTTCATGGTGGCAATAGTGAGCAGAGCGTTGGCCTCTATGGAGAACACGTGCGCCCCCATCGTCACCCAATCCCCAGAAACCTTGCGATGTACGAAATCCAAGTGGACGTACGCTGAGCGGAGGTAGTCGTCGCTACTTTTCGGGTGCATGCGACGCACGAGATCGACACCTCCATCCACTCCGCCACTGGACATAACGAACGTGTGAGCAAAACTGTCGATGTTCCCCTCGTCCGCGAAAGATTGCAGTAGGCCCTTACCGTGCTTAGCAGCCCATTGGGAAACGGCTTGCATGCCCTCATCCTGTCGACGACCTCGCACGAAATTCTGGTCCACTGCCTTATCAATCACGTTCATTTTCCTCGCGATGCCTGGTAGCTGGCTGGGGTGAAAAGAAGAGTCTTTTGGGAAAACGGTTTCCGTGAGTAGAGACCGTTTTAACTGGCACACGTTTCGCACTCCACCGGTATTTAGAACCTCCTCAGCCCTAGTCTTAGTCGTTTTTATCTCATTCACGCTGGGGTTGTCGGTGGACAGCACGGAATGGTTGTGTCCAAAGGGGCTGGTAGACAGCATGAGGATGTTGCATTCGGAGTCTTCTGCGACGGTTACGACAAACGGACAATTGCCGGAATGAGTAGGCGCAGCGTTGCAAAGGGCGCACACCAGATTGTGATTTTTGAAGGAACCGTTGAATTGGGAACGGTTACGCTCACCCGTAGTACGAAATACGACACATGCATCGTTCTCACAGGATAAAGCCCCTCCGCATCGCGTAGTTCTACTAACACGGCCTTTGACAAGCCTTTTGTTCCCAGAACGCATCCAGGTCTGCGGATCGTATTTTAAGAAATCCTTCCATGGAGAGAAAACTCCAGCACGTGGCTTATAAAGTACCCCCGGAAGTAGAGGCACTGGCAGTTCGTCGACAACCTCTTCTGAAGGAACTGGCGCTACGTCTTGAGTCAAATCAACAGACTGTGAAAAATCTATCGGAATAGCTGGTCCGGTATAGGATGTATATTCAGATTTGACCTTGTGTTTGAGCTGTCCCGCGCTGGAGGATTTCGTGGATTCATATAAGTCTTTTGGAGGTGGAGGCGATTCGGTCAAGTCACAAACCAAATGTTCTTGCTTTATCTCAGGGCGAGGTGGAGAAGCTGAAGCTTGGGAAGATTCGTGGGTGGCAGTTTCGACATTCACACAACCGGCCTTGACGCCACTAGATCCGGGGGTTGAACTGGCGCCACCAATCACGAGTACGTCAGCCCCATCAGGGAACACGGTGCCGAGCTCCACAGTTTGCACGTCTTCTGTTGTACGCATGTGAAGAAGCATCGGAGTATCGGTAAGGGTTGGAAACAAGGCCTGTAGTAACTGAAGAGAGATTGGCACCGCATGCGGGACATCCAAAGCATGGCTACCGTATCGCAGGGAAGTCGGCATGGTGTCCTAAGGTACCATGAGAAATGAATTATTTTATGAAAGGAATACTTTATATAGACATGGGTTCAGTGTATATTTTGAAGAACCAAGCATTCAAGATATTCGCTTGGGAAACAGTCCTGACAATCGTATACGATTGTCAGAACCGTCGGGAGGGAGGGAGGGGACTATGTACGCCACACCGCTCTGACTCGCCGCTCCGTAAGTGAAAGAAAAAAAATAAATTCAATGCGACTGGGTTATTCCCCCTGAGTCCCTGGTCAGGGTGGGAGGGGGGAGTCTGTGTATATTCTTTAAGTATGAAGAAAAAAATAAAACTTTTCTTAAGTATGGGAAAACGTATGCGTCGACGCGGACCGACGCGTTACACTCCTTAAGTATGGGCTTAAGTATGGGAGCCCTAATTTGCTAAATCTTAGAATGTTAAGAATGTTTGGGCCCCTCGGGCCGCAGGGGCCCGAGCGGCCGGACGGAACGGCCTAATACTAACACTCCATGCCGGGCCTAAATTGCACATGGATGTACCCACATTTGCATACTTGTACATGATATGCACGCATATGAACAAAAATGCAACAAAAAAATCTACCGGGACTCGCCGAGTACGAAAGCATCATGCACAAATAATTAATTTGAGTAATATTTTGTAATAAAAATTGCGGGACGACTTACGTGTCGCTTACGTGTCGCTTACGTGGCACATTTCAGATGACGTGGCAATAACTTTTAGACGACGAAAATTGTGTCAAAATGAAGGTTTTTAGACGACGATCGAGATTCATTTATTCCCAATAGTTTGTTGCTAAGGAGCAGGTTTTCTTCTTTTTTATAGAATTCACTTTGCTTGTATATTTACAGGTGTGCTCGGCATTCTACCAGAAGGTTTACAAAATAAGCCATGGATATTTTTGCGACGTGCGCGAGCGGGACCTCTCTGGAAGAACAAATTTCATTCACGGGCTGACGGGCAGCGAGGCAAATCGGCGTTTGTCCAACAAAAAATCAAATGTCGTCGCCTTCGTGAATAAATATGCGGAAGAACAGGGCGAACCCCAGCCTCATAAACCTGAGACGCATCTCCCGTCGGGGAAGACAAGAGAAGAGATTTGGGATGATTATCTCGATTCCTTATCTATTCACGACCGCAAATCCAAGGAAGTCTCCTTGCCGTACTTCTACGAAATCTGGAAAGACGAGTTCAAATCTTGGCTCAAAGTTCCGAAGTGCAAGCGTTTTTCGCAGTGCAGTGTATGTGCTTCGATCAAACTCTTGAAGGAGGGCACACCTAAATCCCAGCACGGTAAGCTAAATTCTGAAAAATATAGTATTTGCATTTGTTTTACGTTGTTTTAGAAGTTTGTATATTAAAACGTTTTTTTTTTCAGGTCAATACGACAAAATGCGAGAGGTGCACCTTAACCAAGCGCGTGCCGAGCGTGAGAAGTTCTACAAACACGGCCGAAAATCCAACATGACTAAGAGCATCAAGGAAAACAAGACGTGGTGGAAATATTCCTGTGTCATCATTGACGGGATGACCCAATGGACGACGCGCCTGCCGCATTTCAGGCGCATGCCATCATATCTGGACCGAAAGGACTTCTTGGACGTGCACAATATGGGTAGCATCATCGAAAACGTTGGCCGTTTTATGGGCTTCAACTACGCGAATTACGGTGACGACGCCAACTTCCTGCTGAACGTGCTGCATCGTGACGTCACTCGAATTCAAGAGCACCGTCGTAAAGGGGATGGCGAGGAACCGTACCCGATGCCGGAAGTGTTATACGTCCAGCTTGACAACGTGGGCACCAACAAGAGCATTATGCTTTTGGCGTATATCTCTTGGTTGGTTATGTCTGGCGCGTTCAAGAAGGTGAAGGTGAACTTCCTAATCGTCGGCCACACCCACGAGAACATCGACCAGATGTTCTCGCGTTTTTCTGTGCGCTTGAAACGCAAGCTTGCGATGACCCTTGACGAAATGATGGAAATCGCAAAGGAGTGTTTCTCGGATGGCATCTTCACGACCGCGGTGGCGAAATGGCACGATTTGAAGACCTGGTTCGGTGGTCGCTACGAAAACGTCTGTGGCATCTCCACGCAGCAGACCTTCAAAGCGTTCAAGAACGAGGCCGGCGAAGTGGTCGTGCAATACAAGATGTATTCCACCGACAAGAAGTGGCTACCAGAGGAGGGCCTCAAGGTGTTGAACTCTATGCCCGAGAACCTGCCTGATTTTGTCAAACCGAAAGCCTTCTCCGAAGAAGGGCTTACGAAGCTCGAGGATCTGGTGGACGGGATGCGGACCATTTTGAGTACGACGTTTACACCTACCCACGAGGCGTGGTGGGCGGAGCTGTTGAGGAAGCAACGAAAGCTGACCGAGGAGGGCATTTTCGAGGAGCCCAATGTCCCGTTCGTTTTGCCGAGCAAATTGCACGCACGTTTGAATGCCCCTTTGGTGCATGCCCTTGAAGCTCCTCTCAGACTCGCCGAAGCTCAGATGCCAGCAGCAGCAGAAATTCCAGCCCGAATTCAAGAACGCGTAGAACGTGCACCGATTGCCGTGTACACGGGCAAACGTAAGGCGGTGAATCGGGCTGCTAGAAAAGCCGAAGCGTACGTGGCCAACCCGGTATGGGAGGTTTCGTTCGATCAGATGACCGTAAACAGCTACGCCGTTTGCTTCGGAGAAATCACGGGCGTGAAGGCCAACGATGTATGCCAATTCCGTGTCAAGCTCAACGGCAAAGAATGGTCGGACCCCCTGATGCTTGTCCGAGTGCATGCACGGATTGTCTACGCGAAGGAGTTGAAGTACAAGTACCTGAAAGTGAAGACATACACGGACACTAAGGAGCGAAGACTCGGAAAGGTGTTGGCAGCGAAAGCGGGAGCCTTCTGGGAGAACGCATCCGATACGCCGTCAACTGAGCCCTTCAAAAGTGCAGAGATATTGCTAGCGTGGAACATCGCAGCTAACGAAGCAAAAGGTTGTATCCCATATAAGCAGTATGGGCAACTTATAGTCGCACTGCTGGCGCAAAGAGCCAAGAAAAGACGAATTGATAACGGGCAAGTGGATGAAGAAACAGTAGGCGATGAAGACAATAGCGAAAACGAGGAAAATGAGCTAGACGACGGTAGCGATGTTGAAATGTGAATAGCATCAGCTGGCTTAGACGCACAAAATATATGTACATAATGTAAATACGATTATTAGAGAAATCTGATATGGCAATTGCTCATTTCTTTCGTATGCCATGCTCGCTACCATTTACCGCACAGAAAATAAATTGCATGCTTCACCGTGTCTTGGAAACATTTTCGTACGTGTCTTGTAATTTTACCGTTGCGGAGGCCTGCGAGCAAAAGTATTTTCAACATCAACATTTTCAGCACATATATTTTCTGAATATCGCCAAAAACAGCTAATGTCAATTATCTACCCTAATGTCAATTTCATCGAATAGCGTGTTCTTCTCCTTCCATATACGATAGTTGCCAGGCTGAAGTGCATCACGCGCCTCAGACCAACCCAGCTGGGGGTTCCAATCATTGTTCGTGAACCTCAAATGCGACCAATGTTCCACCATCACCTCATGGATGACTCCAGTACCCGCCCATGGGTCCCACACGCCATCAATGGACTTCCAGTCCACTTCTGTCGCCAAGCGTCTCACCTCTGAGGGCACGGTGATGATAAGCTCCAGGCCCCACTGTAATGCGCTGGCCTCGCGCACCTGAGCCCTGGTCATATTTCTCAATTCTCCTCGCTTCTCAATTTCTTCTTCAGCCAAAGCAGGCACTAGAGGTGCATCCCTCAATTGCCTTGCTTTTGCCTTCTGCTCCCGATACTTCTTGCTCAGTACGGTTCGGTGCCCTTCATTCCACGCAGTGTCCATGCATAAATATTCTCACGATCTCAGAGAGCTTGTCCTGCCTACCCCAGTCCACCTGATCTGGCATGTAGAGGAACAGATCCTTCTCCTCCAACATTATTTCCCAAGACGAAATGGCTTGCCATGGCTGGGACTTGCTTCCTTTCACCACGCGACGAGGACCCACATCTGCTGGCAGCAGACACATGTCTGAGGACAACTTCTCGTTCAACTGTTGCTCTTTCATCCCAAGCCTGTCCTCCAAAACGCAAGAGATCTTCGTCTCCTGGGTCTGCACCTCAGCGCTAGCAGCTTGCATCCTCGTGCCTGAGCACCTAGGACATAGCCACTCGCCCTCTGGCACCTCTGACAATACTGGGGTAAGGCACCATAAATGATACCCCTTGTTGCACGTGTCGCACATCGACATCTCCGCTTCCCCGTCAGCTTGCCTGCACACTTCACATGCAAAATGTCCGCTGGGCACAGCTGCGCTGCAGTCATACTGATCTTTGACCTGCAAATGGCATGTAGGAAGCAAATGCAGACCGGCCAACGCCGCAGGCCCGACTCCCCACCGCTGGGGCCGCAGCCAGAACGCTGCCAGTGACATAGGCGGTCCTATCTACCGCCAATTTCTCGTCGAATTTCTCGTCCGCTTCGTCGCTGTCGTAATGCTCGCCCTCGCTCGTATCGCCGGGCGCAATCCCCAAGCGGTGCATGCCCGCATGGGCCGGCTCACCAGGAACCACGCGCGAATGATCGTCCGCAAGATAGTCGAGGCCGTCAGCCCCGCGAACCCAGATATATCAATAGCGATTCGTTTAGACTTCCTCTATGTTCTATATATTCTGAGGAGTAACCGTAGGGATATTCCAGTATAGAATAAGTTGAAACAATGCATTGATAGTGGGGATAATTTCACAGTGGGCGTAGGCATTTCATTTAAATCCATATCGGGCGTAGATATTTGTAGACATTCCGTTTTGTGGGTATTCGCGGCATGGCATCGTCATCCATGCTGCCATCGGCGGGATCGATAACCCCCCCTAATCTCGCCCTACGGTTCTTAAGTTGTGTTTGACGTCTTCGACTCACCGCCATTCCCGGGGTAGGATCAAAGCAGAATTTGGCGCGATGCGAAAAGGTTTTTATAGTACATAAGTTTGCAATTCCTAAAAAGACGAGACCCCGCACTTCTTAAATTCAATTTCAAAAGTACACGGGTACTTGTGCGTCAGTAGAATTTTGAAGATTTCGAGAGTTTTAAGATTTTTTGGCCATCGAAAATAGTAGAATTTACGAACCTCCGGAGTGGGATAATGTATTGTATTCGTGGTGTCTACGCCCAGTTTATTAGGAAGAAAAGCCTCCGCCCAATCTGGCACAAATGAAGTGTCTACGCTCGATCTGGAAATTCTGGATTTAAAACGAAGTGGTTATGCCCAATTTGGATTGAAATGAAGTGTCTACTATTTCCAATCTGAATTATAGTGAAATCTCTACGCTCACTGTGAACTTTGTATCCCTGAATCGTAATGGACACTTCAGCATGGCAGCAACCAACTCGGCTAATCTCCATTCAGTCTTAGTATTTGTAAAAATACTAAATGGCCATTGCGTGTGGAAGGTGCCACTTGCACGTGGTGTGATATTCAAGTATGCATACCTTGGAGCACAAGATCGATGTATCCTAGGCCACTGATGCTTTAAATTATGAGGGTTGATATCATTTCGACATACAACAAGTAAAAATGCACAAGGATGACCATATGTGCCGTACACATGCATTGCGGAACGGGGTTGTTTATGCGGGTGTCCCAAAAAGCTTTAGTATTCTCACAAATACTAGACAAATTCGTCCTCCGGAGATGGAAAATGTATTTCATCGACATATTGTAACGTTTGTATGTTTGCTACATGTATAATGATCAATTGGATGTGGGGGTTTCGCCTAGGTTATCGTATACACATTTTCATAGGGTTTGGGCTCCCGCGCCCGTGATTCATGAAAATCCGCAAATTTTCCCGGCACAAAATGTATGTTGGTCATGATCAAAGATCTCGCGCGCGCATGCACACCCCATCATCAATCGGGAAACCCATAAATTTCCGATCACTTGACTCATCGAACGTTAGGGTCATCATATAGCGCGACGCTAATTATCCACACACGTTCTCTCTCGTACGCTCTCGCTACGCCCATTTTCTAGTATTTCTCAGAATACTAAATCAAGACTGAATGGAGACTAATGCCGAGTGTCACAATGGCGTATGCAATATTTAAACGCGGTAACTGGATTAATTGCGGTTTCTAATATGATCTGAAGACACATCCACATTGTTGTGCCTGAAGACCGATTGTGCTGAAAATCCATCTCGAGTATAACACACTTTGAAATGGCATACCACTCCAACTAAGATCAATCGATCATCCCGGATAAAGATAACCATATCGCACTGCTTGCACTTTGCAGTGCATGCGTTAAACACAATACAGCAGTATAACTAGATAATCGGTCCAGTGAAAAAATGGTACCGTGGCTAGCTTAAGCGCGATGGCGATGGATGACAGTAGGAGTGATATCAGTTTGTTCAGCCAGAATCCATTTCAACACAGCTGTATAGTCAGGCGGATTTGAGAACAACAACGAAGGTTGTCATTAATAATAATGATAATGATAATGATAATAATAATAAAGCATTTACGCCGACGTCAGGGGCCAGGCCCTAAGAGTGCTGCGATCTAGCCCAAGGGCGAGTTTTTTTTTATTAGCCCAAGGGCGAGCATGCAAACGCACGAGGCTACTCTCGTCATCATAGCGCGTCCCGCGGGGGGGGACTCAATCTTGCTCGGTGGGCAAGGAAAACATCGTCTGAGGGAGCTATCGTCACTAACAGTGAACCCCGTAGGGCCAGGCAAGCGTAACGTGCTAAGAACTCGACGGCCGCGGAAAAAACCAGCTGTGGTTGTGGTGGAGGGGAAGCTGGCGATGGTGGAGAATACGGAGGGGCTGAGTGAGGCGGAGGGACACTGTTGTCATCATTGTTATGAACTGAATTATTGCCGGATAAAATGAGGCAGTTGAAAGGCCTCTACGTGCAATTACAGAGCTTTAATCTTAGGGCTTGTCTCGCAGCCATTATCACACTCATCATCTGGTGCTCACGCCAAACAACACCCATCAAGTCACATCCCTGCTGATGGACATTGCCATGCCAAAGACACGTGCGTAAGCTGCCCACAATCAAATCCACAGGAAGGGCAGCGTAGGAAATTGAGTTTGCCCCCCATCATAAACTTTGGTATCGATCCTGAGGGAGGATTGACTACACCCCATCTTCGACTATGAGTCTTTGGGCGGGTGAGCACCACTCCCACCGGGCCATGCGGTCGCCGACGAGAGGTGGCATGGGGTACTTCCTTGTGGCAGGGACCGGGCATGCTCCGTGCCACAATTCTAGATCAGGCCCGGCGCATAGGTATCTGCCGGCAATTGGCTGGCATACCACTAAACGAGGTCGTATGGTACATTGGCATGCATACATCAGCAATAACTTACCTGCCTTGCCTGAGCGATGTCATCGGTGGCCACAAGCCCATCACCTTTCGATTTTTTGTTCAACCGATTAATGACAAACATGGGTTTTCGGTCCTGCATGTAGTGACGGACGACGTCAGATTATCAAAATTGCGCAAAATATGAGGTGCACTATTCGAATGTAGCGATACAAATTCTTCGACTGGTTAGGAAGCCGATCATCACGTCACTATCGCATGCTGCTAAAGTAACAGAAAGAAAGGCAACACTGTACCAGAAAGAGTCTATCTGCCGGAAGAATAGGCATGTCCTTTGTATTGATCTGCATTAAACAACCACGCAGTAAACAAATTCCGCGCACAAGCCACCACGCACATGCCATTCATCATTATATATTGTATACAACACGTGACTGTCGGCCATGATGCATGATACACGGTACGTTGCAATAGCAGCAAGTAACAACTGAAAATCCAGCCCGACTTTTCGGATTTTTGCATTCCGAATAGTTAATGCTTTTCATTGTTGGCTCCTTGGCTGGGAAGTTACCATTGAAGTGAAAACAATTGTGGAGAATGCGGACTCCTATATCAGGATTTTGGAAAATTATAAGTGGCGGAGGTGTCAAGCTGCGAGTCATGACGTATGTGTTCCCACTGAAGATTCCACGGGGCAATGGAGGAAACCGGTCTTGACTGAGCTGTATAAGTGGTATTCATGGTTATTAGCACATGTCAATACGTTGAACTTAAGTTTGATGAATGCCGAGTATATCATTAAATATATCTTAAGTTGGACATTGGAGCAGCCATAACAAACACTGCATGATCTGCCCAACTTTCTTGCTTGAAATGAAGAGAAGTTCATGCAATACAGCCATGTATGCACATCCCATTCCTTCCCATCGTTGCAAAGAAGTCATGTGAACGAAGCTTTGTATGATTGTATACATGTGCAAGGCATGGGCATGTTGTTGTCACCTGGAACTGCATCTCGGCGTATCCTGGAGTGCAGCACTTCATCATGGTACAGCCAAAACATCCCTGCAACACCGATTTACTGCACTAAATCCACATGTGTTATCGTGTCGGCGATTGATATGCAAGACAACAAGACGGGGGTAGGTAGGACAGTCCTTGGTTGTGGAGGGACTTGCTCATGAAAGGTTAGAATGAGAGAGACTTCATAAGCTCGGCCCATTTTTTTCATTTGGGCTGAATGTATCATTTGCAAGAATGAGTATCGCAAACGGTCAAGTCTGATCTTCAAATAAGTTGCGCTACAACAATCCAGCACAAAATCATACACTTTGTAGAATTATGTATGTATGTGCTTATGTATACTTCGTATAGGACATTATATACGTATGTAGATGCCTGTGTGCTTATCCTTGGACCAAAGCAATCGTTTTGGATGATGCACTATTTACCCATGCCGGGGATCAAAGGATTCAGCATGCACACACTTCAAGACATTTATCCCGAATTTCCGGAGCTCAAATGTGGAGAATGGGACCCCCAAAGCCTCGCTGTTGTGGAGGTCTGTGTATCGTCGTATACAATGGCGCTAGATTCCACGGGCGCATTACCATGATCCTTGTGAAGAGGCTCTCCTGAAGTTGTGTCTCGCCATAAATCTCGTAGCCAGTCAGATTCTCCAGATGAGACCATGCCATTATTTCCGATTTTGACTGGCACATAGGCAGAGGCGCAAAATTCTTGTGGTACATGTAATACCATAGCCTTTGCATTCCCCCAGAAATTCATCGCCGACCACGTCAGAGTAGCATACACCTCGGAGATGGGACAAGTTCAGCAATCCGACAAAGAGTCCCGGATCGGATTGCATGGCCCATGAACATGCAAGAGCACCAAATATAGCTGTCACGCATTACCCACTATCATCCTAGTTCTTACGCAATACTTGAAGTAGTCGTCATAGTAGTAGAAGTAGAAGCGAAGAAGTAGTAATAGTAGCAGAAGTAGTAGTGAAGAAGTAGTAGTAGTAGTAGCAGCAGCAGAAGTAGTAGTAGCAGCAGAAGTAGCAGCAGCAGCAGCAGCAGTAGCAGTATCGGTAGTGGTGATGGTGGTGGTGGTGGTGGTGGTGGTAATAGAAGTAGAAGTAGTAGCAAAGTAGAAGAAGTAGTAATAGCTATCATGCTAAATATCAATAAACAGTAATCAGTAGGTGGATTATACCTGTGAGTGGTGACTCGAAGTCTTTGAACAATCTTCAACGGTAAAACGAAGCATGTCAACGGAGCTGTCAGTGGACCACAAACGTCACCGGTCTCTCCGAGATCACCGTCCAGCGCCCCCGTTACAGTCTCGCCGGGCAGAGGATCGAGCATTCCCATCCCGGCATTCTCCACGTCCCAGACTGCAGCAGATTGTCCCGGTAGTAAGTTCTGCAACGACATAATCGATATCACTGCCACTTCTTGTCACACACCCACGGTGTGCGAGCACTGCACACTTCTCCGACATACATATATTCGCATCATTTTCTTTGGGCGCTTAGGGCTCAAATTCCACGTCCACATCAACTGCCGCACAAGTGATGGGGCTCGTGATATTCTGTGTACGGGCAACTCAGCACAGAGGAATTTCCCCATCTGATCAAATTACATCCGTGTTCTCAAACATCACAATACCTCGCCCAAAAGGGCGGCAAGTTAATTGCACAATCCTTGCATGGGCCCGTCATATATGCCAAAAATATACATATGTGTGTGTGCTTATCCTTGGACCGACTCCTTCGGCACCCCGTAGCCACAGAAGATCGGCTGCACTATGCACCCACGCCGGGGGCCAAAAAATGCGCGCACACACTTCGGGACACTTATCCGGGTTCTCTGCAGCTCACTGGTGAAGAATGGGACCCCCTAAGCCTCACTGAGCCACCCAAGCCCCTCTGCATCCGCACCTATGTGTGTGTTTATCCTTGGACTGACTCCTTTGGTAACCCGTAACCACAGAAGATCAGCTGCACTATGTACCCACGCCGGGGATCAAAGGATAATTATAAGCGCACACTTCGGAACACTCATCTAGAATTTCCGGAGCTATTTTGTGAAGAATGGGACCCCCTAAGCCTTGCGCAGCCATTAGAAGCCTCTGCAACCGCCCCGCTCGCGCACTGTCACTTTGCCATTGTCGCCCATTCATATCCACCCTCTGAGTCGCGCTAGCCATGCTCCCACCATGAATCCTGCGCTCCGCAACACCACCTTGCTCCCTCCCAATCCCAAAGCCTGGCCTCGGGGCATCTTGCCCACCCATCAAATGTGTCATGTTCCCAAGCGAGCGCAATCCCCAGGGGCTGAGAGTGAAAGACCACATTGTTTCCGCTCGATCTAGCGCGCCCACTGCCAAACTGCATCTGCAACCCCCTCGCACCACTCCCTCCCCAAAGCTCTTGCGCCGGAAACTCTGCCAAATGTCTGCGAATCTGACCAATAGGCTCCACACTTGCACCGCCACTGTTGTTCTGCGCTGCTCCTACTTGGGGTCCCATCCCCCGACCGACATGCCTGTGCGTCCCAAGCCCTCCCGGTGGCCGATAGTTCACCATCCGGTCTTCGCCTTCCCGACAGCTGCTCACCGTTAGTGCCGGCACGGCCAGCAACCTCGCCCATTGGGCCCAGAAGCTGATGAGATGCCGTATGCTGCCGTGCAACCTGTTGTAAGTGGTCATCGCTGCCGGGATGGGCCCCCGGGCTCCGAGGGGCCCGGCATGTGTCAACTCCACCCCCGTGCCTCTCCACATCTCCATCATCACCCTCAACAGTCCCCCC
>LGRX02015972.1:0-14680 GCA_001247695.2 Cymbomonas tetramitiformis | reverse complement strand
CTCAGAGTTGTCGGGTCAATGTAGTGCTGTACTGCAGAAGGAGGGCAGGCAGTACCTTTCACTCTGAGCATGTCTGAAAGATCACCACCTAGGAACTAGAATGGAACGTGGAATCTAGAGATTTCTCTTTTTAGCTGCGCTGAGGCTATTGACAAGCTGGGATTTGTTGTTCTTGACCCAGGGTGCACAATCAACTACGATCAGGACTTGGTGAGTGGTCAAGGATCACAGATTATTGCGGCGCTGTTTTGGGTAACGACCGATGCAGCGTGTAGTGCTGAGTGTACAGCGCTGGAAGGATGCACGGTTTGGATCCGCCAGCCATCTATTGGAATGTGCTGGTTGGTAGGCTCGACTTCTGGCGCCATTCAATTTTTTGACCAAAAAGACCGAAACAGCGGTCTTCGGTGTGCTGGTGTGGCCTACTCTCAATACTGACCCCCCCCTCTCTGCATTCCAACCAGTGCATTTGAAGGAGATTGAGCCCCCGCCCACAATCAGGGTACTTCGTGTAGCGCGGGTCGCAATGCAAGTCATTATTTCCTAAGCAAGCTGAGCTCCAAGACCGAGGAGTTTGGATGGCGCTGGTTAGAAGCTAGGCCGCTAAGGCAGGCACTGTGATACATTTCATTTAAATGACTTTGAAAAGTGTTTAAAATACATAAAGTGCTTTTTGAACGTTTTCTGAATTTTAATTTTGGTGCAAGCAAGGTCAGGACTTTTGGTGCAAGCAAGGCCAGGACTTTTGGTGCAAGCAAGGCCAGGACTTTTTGGTGCAAGCAAAGCCAGGACTTTTGGTGCAAGCAAGGCCAGGACTTTTGGTGCAAGCAAGGCCAGGACTTTTGGTGCAAGCAAGGCCAGAGGACTTGAAAGCAAGACTTTTCGCCGGCATTGCAAACACTAAATGTATTTTAAAACAATCAACAAAACATTTATTGAAATGTATTAGTGGATCTGCCTTTCGCAAATGAGGATTGTAGCAAAACTGAAATTCAATGTTGGACTGACCTTTTCGCAAATGAGGATTGTAGCAAAACTGAAATTCAATGTTGGACTGACCTTTCGCAAATGAGGATTGTAGCAAAACTGAAATTCAATGTTGACTGACCTTTTCGCAAATGAGGATTGTAGCAAACTGAAATTCAATGTTGGACTGACCTTTTCGCAAATGAGGATTGTAGCAAAACTGAAATTCAATGTTGGACTGACCTTTTTCGCAATGAGGATTGTAGCAAAACTGAAATTCAATGTTGATCGACCGTTTTCGCAAATGAGGATTCTAGCAAAACTGAAATTCAATGTTGACTGACCTTTTGCAAATGAGGATTCTAGCAAAACTGAAATTCAATGTTGGACTGACCTTTTCGCAAATGAGGATTCTAGCAAAACTGAAATTCAATGTTGGACTGACCTTTGCCGTTTGTGGTGTATGCCCACAGCCTCACCTACCACTTATTCACCAACTACCACCCCAACCACCACCGCACCCACCACATCACCCACATCACCCACCGCCGCACCCACCACATCACCTTACATCACCCACCTCCTGGCCGCACCCACTCACATCACCCTCCGCTGCACCCTTCCACCTCACCCACCACCAACCCCACCTCTCACCGGCCCACCACCGCCTTACCAACTACCACAACCCCAACCACCACTCCCACCACATCTCCGATAACTCTCTCACCCACCACATCGCAACCCACCAAATCTCCCATGACGGCGGTTCCCTCTGACGCCCCTACTACCCACCCTTCTGCAGCGCCCACCACAAATCCTCCCAGTACCATGCCCACCACTGTGCTGCTGACCAATGCGCCCACCGCCCCCTACCACGCCCCCCACAGCTTCGCCATCCACAGCCTCGCCATCAACCACCCCAACCAAGACTCCCACTCAAGCTCCCCACTTAACCCCCACTACCTCAAGCCCTTCCACTGGTGAGCCCCTTATGCATGCCTTTACCAACAGCACCAGACCTGTCGGGGGGGGTGCGAGGGAACAATGTAGATCCCGATGAGGGCAGAGAAGGACATCGACGCCGCCACATGGGGTCCATTATACAACCCCCTCCTCCCGAGCCTCGCCCCCGAGCCTGAGCATCGCCTCTGAGCCTCGAGCATCGCCCCCCGAGCCCGAGCATCGCCCCGAGCCTGGAGCATCGCCCCCGAGCCTCGAGCATCGTCCTCGAGCCTGAGCACGTTCCCCTGAGCCTGCGCATCGCCCCCCGAGCCCGAGCATCGCCCCCCGAGCCTGCGCACGTCTCCCTGAGCCTGAGCACGTCCCCCGGAGCCTGAGCATCACCCCCGACTCGAGCATCGCCCCCCCGCCGTATTCTTCCCGTCCACTTCCATGCACTCAATCTCAATATCTATCTCCCCTTGCTGGCCTGAAAGCACACTATCGCGCCATGCGCTCCAACGAATGATTCAACATGCTGATGTGGCGCAGGCTCTGCCGAATTTGGATTTGATTCAGGAGAGTTTGGGTGTGGGATCGGTTCCAGAGGCCCCAGTCACGAACGCTCCCAGCGGCACCCCTCCGTCACCCCCCCCGTGCCCACCTCTCCCTCCATCTCCGCCTCCTCCCATGGTTAAGATCGGCTCGGGAGGCGAGAACGAGGTCCTCCTATACTACGAAGGCCGCGCAGCGCTGACGTGTGTACGCGTGATCTTCAATTCCACGACAGCTCCTGTGGCCCTCAACATCACTACCACCAGTGGGCCCTCTTCGCTGTCCTGGGGCCTGGACTCCTACAGCTGCGACAGAGGGCAATGCGGCACCAACCTGTGTGGTAGATCCAGCCCTCCTACTCCCTCCCCGGCAAAACCAGCATGACAATTATGTTTTCCTCACAGCGCATTTGGCCCACTCACAGCGCGACACCCAGGCACGCCCTCGCATTCTGACATACTGACACCCAGGCACGCCCTCGCATTCTGACATACTGACACCCAGGCACGCCCTCGCATTCTGACATGCCGACACGGGCACGCCCTCGCATTCGACATGCCGGCACCCGGGCGCCCTCGCATTCGACCTCACGACACCCAGGGCACGCCCTCGCATTGACATGCGGCACCCAGGCACGCCCTCGCATTCGGCATACGACACCCGGGCTCCCCCTCGCATTCTGACATTCTGACACCCGGGCACCCCCTCGCATTCTGACACCCCGGCGTCCCTTTGCAGCGCGACACCCAGGCACCCTCCTTGCAACCCTCTTGCAGCCTGGCACCGGGGCACTCTCTGGCAAAGTGACACTGTGCCCCCCCGGCGGCGCGACATCCGGGTCTCCTCTTGCACCCTGGTCACTGCAAACCTGTGTGGGGCTTCCCCTCCACGTCTTCATTGCGGTGAAACCCCCTGCTGCCGATGAGAAGGATGAGCTTGATGCGGGTTTTCAGGGTTCTCCGCCGGAACCTACACGGTCTTTGGGCAGGCCTCTTTGACGGAGACATTCCACGTGCATCTCTCTGGTAGCGTTACTGTACTTACCCACCCCCCGCCACCGTTACCACCTCCAGTCCCTCCTCCGAGCCCTCCGTTGCCATCTCCCCCGCCTCCACTCTTGCCTCCTCCCCTCCGCCATCACCCCGCACAAGTAGTCCAAGCACAGGCTCACCCACCTTACATCCTACGTCAGTGCACCCTACCACAGCCGGACCCACATTCTCCCCAACAAACCTGCCCACATCAACCCCAACAAACCTGCCCACATCACCCCCAACAAACCTGCCCACATCCGCCCCATCCGAAATGCCCCACAGCCCTCCCACATCCACCCCCTCGGCTGCTCCAACGCCCTCCCCGTCTGTCCTGCCCACATCCTCCCCGTCTGTCTTTGCCCACATCTTCCCCATCCAGCACCCACGGGCGCTCCCACATCCGATGCCCCCACATCTACCCCCTCGACATCTCCAACATCCACCCCCTCGACCTCTCCAACATCCTCCCCATCGACCTCTCCAACATCCACCCCTCGACATCTCCAACATCCACCCCCTCGACCTCTCCAACATCCACCCCCTCGACCTCTCCAACATCCTCCCCATCGACCTCTCAACATCCACCCCCTCGATCTCTCCAACATCCACCCCCCCCAACCTTCCCACATCCTCCCCATCGACCCCTCCCACAATCCAATCCACAACGTCTCCATCCTCAGTCCCCACGATTAGTCCATCTTTGTCACCCACAGCAGCACCGTCTGCCACCATTGCAGCCATCCAAAGCTTTACCATCTCCTTTGCCGCAATGTCATACCCTGACCTGGTTGCGAATGCCACCTACTACGCCCTCGTGGTGTCGGGATACCGGTCATCGATTGCTGCGAGCGCCGGTGTGTCATCGAGCCAGGTGGCGCTCGTTTCAGTCTACGCGGGCAGCGCGGCAGTGGACACCACGGTGAGCTTCAGCGACTCCGACCTTGCGGCCGGATCCACTCCGGATGCCCTCTCTACGACCCTCGGCGACAGCGGCCTGCTGGCAGACGTGTTTGCCGGCTCCGAGGTGCTTGGGGCCTACTCCAACTCCGTGTCTGCCAGCAGTGTCGTCACCACAGCTGTCACGCAAACCCCAACTGCAGTCACGCGGAGCCCCATTTCTGCGGATGGCATCAGCCTCCCCGCCCGCGCTGGTGATGCGTCAAACGATACTGCCGGTGGTAGCATGGGTGGCCGCGACCCAGTCTCCAGCACCAATGCCAGCAGTAGCGTTAACCACAGCAGCAGCAGCAGCAGCAGTGATGACGGCAGTAGCACAAACGCAAGCGCCATCAACACATCTGAGCCGGGTGACACTGGCAGCACCGCCATGCCCGCGGACAACACTGACGGAATTGTTGAGCCCATGGTGGTATGCCTATCCGGGCTTGCTCTGATTGGTGGGGAGTGTATCGATGTGGATGGTTGTGCGGCAACAACAAGTGGACCTATGTGCTATGAAACCTGTATCGATATTGCTGCTCCGGGCTCGGGGTACACGTGCTCGCGATGCCCCTCTGGCATGGTCAGTGATGGGACAACCTGCGTGCACAATCTGTGCGCTATCAACCATGGAGGGTGCGATCTGGCGGTGACGTGCATCATGGACGAGGACACCGGGACGCACGAATGTGGAGAGTGCCCTTCTGGCACCAGCCAGGTGGCAGACGCAGGGCTCTCCGCTGGATGGCGGTGTGCTGACGTGGATGGATGCGCGGAGGAGCCCTGCTGGAGCCAGGAGGAGTTTGCGCAGCCCTGTGCTGATGTGGCGGCTCCGGGCACCGGGCGCATCTGCGAGGAGTGCCCGGCCGGGTTCAGGGCGGACCAGGCAGGCCCTGGGTGCATCGATGTGGATGAATGCCAGGGGTCTCCAAACGGAGGGTGCTGGCTCTCTGCACAGGATGCTGCGTTGGGCACGGTATGCATCAACGAGCCTGGAGGGCACCGCTGCAGCAGTTGCCCCCAAGTGCGTCCTAACCCACATCCGACGGGCAAACTAAAGGCAGAGCGGCTCGTGGGAGGGTCTCGCGGCGTGGCCTCGCGCCGCGCTTGTGGGACACCTCTGGGATGACCTAGCTCCACGCCACCTGTGAAAAGTGACCTCTACTGCCGTGCCTTGCCACATTCGCGCGGGATCTTGGCATCAGCTTACCCCGCTCATTGCGTTTTGCGGACAGCAGCCATCCCTTCCATCTGCATCCTTCCTTTATTTGCCGCTGATTGATACTTGATCTGGCATCAGCAGCTGCCCGTTTAGTGGGCTTTTGGCACCCAGCAGCTGGCAGCCATCGATTCACAAGGCATTCAGCATCCAGCGGCCGATGACCGCTCCGATGCGGGGCTGGCTACTCAGAGGGTGGACAAGCCGGGCTGCGGGTGACGTGCGTGCAGAGGTACATCGGCACGGGGGAGGCGGGGTGCCGCGAGCGCGTGCTGTGCAACACGAACCACGGCAACTGCGACCCTCGCAGTGACTGCACCGACAACACCGCCACAGGATACGCCGACTGCGGGCCATGCCCAACCGGATTTGAAGGCACAGGGGACACGCAGTGCGCGGACGCGGACGGTTGCAAGCTGGAGCCGTGCTTTCCTGGCGTGACATGTTTCGATGTGGAGGCTCCGGGGGAAGGGCGCACCTGCGGGAGCTGCCCAGAGGGGTACAAGGGCGACGGCGCCAGCTGCGAGATGTGCCAGATGCTGCTAAGCCTGGATCCTGATATGGACACCATTGTGGAGGGCGCCATGAAGCGCTCAGCCACCAATCAGCTGACGGGCGTGTTTGACGGGTTGAGCGACCCAGCATGTGTGCTGACGCAGGCACGCGCATTCGTCGTTTCTTGTGCACCCCCTCCCATCCATGGAGCTTTGCGCGCGCCGAAGTGCGCACTCTCAAAGCGTGCGCGGCCTCTGGGCCTCCGGGGGTCCCTCCATGCTTCTGCGCCGATGAGAGCGGGCCGCAAGCTGCAGACGCGGCCTGGGATGAGTGCGTGCGGGCCAGGAGGAGGGGCGCAGAGATGGGGATGGAGGGGGGGTGCGGTTTTGGAGCAGGGGGTGCAGTACCTGTGGAGCGGTGTAGCGTCCGATGGCTCCGTGGTGGCGCTGGACTCCGACGTCAACAAGCGGGAGACCTTAACCCTGACCCTCCCCCAGAGCTCGCTGACGGCGAGCGTGGTGTTCTCGTTCCGCCTCACCGCGAGCCTGCGCGGCAATGTGGCGGTGTCCGCAGTGGCGGAGGTGTCCTTCGAGGTGCTCTCGCAGGCGCTGGTGGCGCTGATCATGGGGGGCGAGGTGCAGACTGGCGAGGGCCTCCCTGTGGTGCTGGACGCGGGCCGGAGCTACGACCCCGACGGGGAGCCGGGGGAGATGACATATTTGTGGACGTGCGCACGAGGGAATAGCTCGGGGGCGCTCTGCCTCCAGATGTCCGGTGAGGCATTGCCCGCCTACATGACGACCCCGGCGCTGTCGCTGGAGTTTCAGGGGTCCGAGGCAGGCCAGGAGTACGTGCTGACATGTGCCATCAGGAAGGCGGACCGGTCAGCGCAGGCCTCGACCACCGTCACCATTTTACGGGGTGCTCCGCCTGTGCCCTCCATCGTCCCCCTCACTGGTAAACACACCGCGAACAGTAAGCTGACTCTCAGCTCACAGGTGCCCCCCCTTCCCTGCTCTCCGCGAGCCGTGTTGATGGATGGTAGGGTCCCATGAGATCTGGTAAGGGGTGGCAACGATAGCGGTAATGAGCTGTGGTTAGGGGTGACGGCGCACCGGGAGCTGCGGCTGAGGGAAGTGAGACGCTGGGAGCCAGGGTTCAGACAGCGGGGTGCCAAAAAGTGCGCAGCTGCAATGTAGCGCTGAGATGCGCGGTGAGCGGTGACGCAGCGCTGAGAGGCGCGGTGAGGGGTGACGTAGCGCTGAGAGGCGCAGTTAGGGATGATGTAGCGCTGAGAGCTGCAGTTAGGGGTGATGTTGTGCTGAGATCTGCAGTTAGGGATGATGTAGCGCTGAGAGTCGCAGTTAGGGATGATGTAGCGCTGGGAGGCGCAGTTAGGGGTGATGTAGCGCTGAGAGGCGCAGTTAGGGGTGATGTAGCGCTGAGAGGCGCAGTTAGGGGTGATGTAGCGCTGAGACGCGCAGTTAGGGTTGACGTTGTGCTGAGAGGCGCAGTTAGGGGAGGTGGGTGCATAGATCCATGGATTGTGGCGGTTGTGCGCTGGAAACCACGAGTAGGGGTGACAGGCGTCGAGCGCTGTGATCCAGGGCAAGGCTGAGAACCGCAGAGGGGAGGTGCAGCATGGAAGTCCGGAATTGACTGGCTGAGGTGCGGTGCAGGTGATCTCGCGTGATGAGGGCACACTGGTGTTGGGCTGGGCACTGGAGCCCCTTGGGAGCACAGCTGGGGTGGACCTGGCCTCAGTGGCATCCACCGCCCTCAACCTCCCCTCGCTTGTGCTCCCTCCGGACGCGCTGCAGGCAGGTGGGGCATACCTATTCACCCTCAGCGCCGTCGACGCAAACGGCCCGTCACACGTCAGCCTGGAGGTGCGTGTCAACTCTCCACCATTCGGAGGGACCTTGTCCGTCAGCCCTACAGAGGGCACCCTGGGCGAGACATTCACCTTCCAGGGTGATGGCTGGGAGGATGACGTCGAGGACATGCCGCTGTGGTACCAGCTGCGGTACGAAGTGGTGGGGACCGTCGGGACCACGATGATGACACAGTGGCAGCCCTCCGCCGGGTTCCGCCAGAGCGTGAGCGTGGCAGGGGAGGAAGCCCACCGCCGCCTGGTAACGATGCACCTGTATGTGAAGGATGCGCTGGGCGCGGCAACCCGGACATCACACAACGTGACCGTGTTGCCCATGGTCTTCGAGAGCGGGGGCGCTCAAGACGACTTCGTGGACGACATGTTGGCTGGCGCGATGCAGAGTGTATCCAACGGCCAGGACTCCACCAGCACCGTGCTGACCATGGCGTCGGTGCTGGGTGCGAATGGTGTTGGCGAGAGCCGGCGGCGACAGCTGCTAGGTGGGGTTTTACACAACTCGTCGTCACGGCGTTTAGGGCAGCGTGAGGCGATGATGGATGTGACGGACACGGTGACCCAGCAGCTGCGGCTGACGACCGACACGATAACGCGGTTGGCGCAGACGGCGGCCCTGGTGGCCGAGGAACCCGCGGAGCTCAGTGAACGCTCCAGGGGGCTCGTGACCACCATGATGGGAGCCCTTGTGGCGGCGACGGGCTTTGGCGATCCTGATGCGCAGCTTGATGTGGCGGGCACTGCTGCGGTGTTGGAGAGCCTGAGCGGTGTGACGGTGGGGGCGCTCGGCGGGGAGAACCAGAGCGCAGAGGTGGCTGCAGCAGTGGAGGTGGTGCGCGCCGCCGGCCTCAGCAGCGCGCAGGGCTTGGTCGCTGGAGAGGACCCCGTGCAGGCCGCCACTGAGGTCTTGTCCATGCGGGTACAGAACGATGACCTGAGCTCTCCGCGGGCCCGCGCGTTCACGCAAGTCATCGCCTCCCCCGGGGGCGCCGCCCTCTCGCTGTCAGCCTCGACGGGGGCGGCGCTGGGGGCCTCCGCAGAACGCGTCACCATCATGGTGGTGGCAAGCGCCGTTAACCCCCACATGACCTCCCCTGGATCGGGGGAGCCGGAAGAGGAGGGGGCGGAGCTGGGGATGGTGGATGTGGTGCCGGTGACGGACTCGACCTCGATCAGTCTCCTGAGCGGCACCAACGGGAGTGAGCTCGCCGTGAGTGGGCTCGAAGAGGCGTTGAACTTTACCCTGCCGGTCCGGGCCCCAGGCGCCCGCACGCGATGTGTGTTCTGGGACCAGGCGCTCGGGGGCTACAGCTCCGAGGGGTGCGTGACGCTGCCCAACCCGGCCCCATCAGGCGCTGAGGTGCTCTGGCGGACGTGCAATGTCTCGTCGCTGGCGACCCTCGAGGCGGCGTGGGGGCTGGTGAGCGGCACCGGGCTCGAGGCCGGGTGTGAGGAGACATGGGCCGCGGTGCATCCGGAGTACCGTGGGACGGATGCCGGGCTGCGGAAGTACGTCGGGGAGGGGTGCCAGCTGGCCGACCGGCGGAACAACGTGAGCTGCTGGTGGGAGTGGCGGGCGGCTCGGTTCGAGGGCCCGGGGTGCGTGTGGGCGGCGGAGGTGGGGTGCCTGTGCACGCACCTGACGGACTTCGCCGGGGCGCGGGAGACGGAGCGGGGCAGCCTGGAGGCGCCGGAGGTGCAGGTGGTGGACACAGATGAGATGGCACGCCTGAGCCTCACATCCATCAGCCAGTCGGTTGTGCTCCTGAGCGTGCTCGGTATTTTCATGTTGCTCGCTCCCATGCTGTACTGCGTCTCCAACTGGTACCACAACCGGGAGAGGATGACCATGCTGCTGACCATGGTCGAGCCCTCTTTCTCCACCTTTTCCGAAATCGACGGCCTCTGGACGTGGAGCATTGTGGACGGGGCGACGTACGCGGGAGGTGAGCGCGCCGGCGCAGGGCCGGGGCTCGGCACTCGGATCATGGAGATCGCAGAGCAGGAGAAGAAGAGACTGGACAATGAGCGCCTCGGCATCTCAGAGCCCGCGATGCTGGAGGTGGAGGCGGCGCTCGAACAACTCCCCGCGGGCCCTGCGGCGCACGCGGAGGAGGCAGAGGAGGAGGGTGACGCACGCATGGGTGACCAGGGGGCGCTGCACCGCAGAGTCACACGGCAGCGGCGGCGCACCTCATTGTTCCGAAATCTGCTATCCACAGGCGTCACCCTCGGGGAGCTGGACGACCCCTCCCCGCAAAGCTCCTTACCTGCTGACTCGGCAGAGCCCGGAAACAACCGGGTGGCGGACGGTGCGCCCGGTGAAGGGGGTTGCGCAGCCGCGGAGCTGGACAAACCCCCCATAGCGGATGCGGCAGAGCCACGGACTGCGGTGCGGCATCTAGCCACGGCGGCGAAGGCCACGGAAGTTGACAAGAAGGATGAGCTGTGTAATCCGGAGGTGGTGGGCATCGATCTTCGGAGAGTATCGGTGACCCTGGTGCCCCCTCTGGCGCGCCCTAGAACCTCGCAGGCGATGCGGCAGGCGAAGCAGGTGCTCAGGCAGGTCGTGCTGGATACCAGCCTGCTTGGCACTATAGAGCCACCAAGACGAGGGGATGATTCTTGCGGCAGCCCGCCCAAGAGGCCGATGCGTCCGAGACCGCACGATCCTCCATATTTTAGGATGAACAAGGTGCATCAAGGAGGCCCCCCTACAAACCCCTCGAAGCAAGTGGAGCCCCTGAATATGGCATGGCCCAGCGGTAACCCCAGAGATCATGTCATCACCTGTACCACCACCGACACCGACACCACCCCTGCCACAGTCCGGAGGGGCCCCCAGAACCGGCAGGTCAAGGAGCGGCGCGCGTCCGGGACTCAAAACCTCGGTGCTCGCGGTTCTCTCGATGCCCACCTCACCCCCAGCTCCGGGCCGCTGCAGAGCCACCTGGCAGGGGCGGCGGCGGTGGTGGAGTCATACAACAGATTGCAGGAAAGCCCTCGGTCCGCGTCCCCGACAGGGAGGTCAGCGCTGCTCGGAGCGGCAGACCAGGTGCCAGGCCCTCGGGAAAGGCCGGCACGTCGGGCGGGGCTGGCACTGGTGAGGCGCATGACAAGAAAGCGGAGTAGAACCGCGACAGAGGCCACCGAGACCTCTGGGATAGGGTTATACTTGATGTTGGCGCAGAGGATTCAGGAATCTGCTTTCGCCCGAAAACGCCAGGACCCCGCTGGCAAAGACGGTAAAGAAGTGGTAAAGAAGGCGAAGAAACCCACCGCGGAGGCGCTCTTCAAATCCATGAGTGTGAACATTTACCGTCTCCAGCTGTGCATTCCCCTCGATTATCTGGAGACCCAGGCATTGTTGGAGGTGCAGGACGATAGCCGCCGCCACCGCTTAGACGCCACAAGCGCCGGCTCACGGGGACTGACACAGGTGACCTCCGGTGGGGCCGCGGTGCCTGTGATGGAGAGGCTCGAGCAGTCCAGCAAACTGTCAGGGCTGCTGAAGCACATCACCGTGGACTCGCGGGCGCCGGGCACCGCCGAGAAACAGGCGGGGGGGGCTGAGGGCGGCGCTGGCGGCAAGTCATCTTCTTGGAGCATGGTGCTTTCCCTGGTCAACAAGGCTCCGGCGGGCGCCACGGAGAAATGTGGGGGGTTGAGGGCGGCGCTCGCAGCAGATGGTCCTCTTGGAGCATGAGAGCGCTTTCCCTGGTCAACAATCGGCCTTCCCTCGGCGCGGGCGCCACGTGCACACGGGAGGACCTGAGCAAGTCCAAGGCCACCGAGATGTGGGAGAAGATCCGGCTGCGGCAGAGGCTGCCGGTGGAGCGCATGCTGGGCACCGCACTGGTGCAGGCCTTCCTGGGCATCAAGGCGCTGCTGAGCCACAAGGACCTGGCCGAGCAGGCCGAGCGCGCCTCCGTGGCGCCCTGGCAGATGCCCAACAACCGCCCCTTTACCTGGTGCCTGCCCGCCCCGCCTCCCACCATCCCTTGCCACCTTGCATGCGTGTGTGGCTCTCCCAGCCCCGTGCGCCCTCTCTCCTCGATCTCCTCGTCTCCGTCGAGGCATATTTAAGCCGCCCTCTCTCCTCCACCTCCTCGTCTCCGTCGAGGCATATTTAGGGCGCCATCTATCCTCGACCTCCTCGTCTCCGTCGAGGCATATTTAGGGCGCCCTCTCTCCTCCACCTCCTCGTCTCCGTCGAGGCATATTTAGGGCGCCATCTATCCTCGACCTCCTCGTCTCCGTCGAGGCATATTTAGGGCGCCCTCTATCCTCGACCTCCTCGTCTCCGTCGAGGCATATTTAGGGCCCTCTCTCCTCGACCTCCTCTCTAGGTCTCGCACAGCCTACGGGCGTGTCCCGGCATGTAAGGCGGCTCTATGTGCGCCTCCCATCCCACATGCACCGGAGGCATCCTGCTGGTCCTTGTCGAACACCTCAGAACTGGTCCCAGCTTGACGGCCGTTGGATAGAATCTGGAACCGCCCCTGCTGGCCGGGGGACCAGGTACGTGAGCGTGTTCAAGGTGCTTATTGGGAGCATCTCGCGAGAGGGGTGGTTCCACCGGGCCCACCTGTGGAACCTGATCTTCCTGCAGCACGTGGACGGCAGCTTCGAGATGTCCTCGCACCTGGCGAGGGTGCTGAAGGCGGGCCCTCCCCTCGAGGACCTCCTATTGAAGCCGGTGTCCACTCACGACGTGCGGGTGCTGCATGCCAGCATACCCCGTGCTCTCCGCGAGATCTACTGCAGCGCCGAGCTTGATGGAGCCCTGAGGGAGCTGTGGAGCACCATCCTGGTGTTGGCGCAGCTCAAGGAGTACCCTTACACGTGGACGGAGAACCCCAACGACCCGGAGGTGGAGCAGATCACCCTCCGGGGACGATCGGAGATGTTCATCGCTGCCCAATGCCGGCAGCACTCGAACCTCGAGTGGATCATGCCCGATCTAAGAATGGAGGCCTCCCTACTTGTGATTCAATGGACCGTGCGAGCCCTGCCCCCTTTTGCCAGCCGCCAGTGGCCCTCTCTCTCCTGGGACGGTGCCAGGCAAAGATTAGAAGCCGTGGGATGCCTCGATGATGTGGGACACCTGCCAGCGCTCGTAAAGGGCAAAGAGAGGGAGGGTCAGGGCGGCATGGTGAGCAGTGTGTAAGGTGTAAGAGAGAGAGGGAGAGAGGGAGGGGCTTGGGATGGGAGTCATGAGGGAAGGTGGGGGATGTGGCTGTGTGAGCAGGAGGAGTTCAAGGAGCGCATGAGGTATGTTGTGGAGCACCTCCAAGCGCGGAATGCAGCGGAGAAGCTCTCCTTCTGGGAGCTGGGCAATCCCGAGAACGCGCCACGGGTGCGGGCGAAGCTGCGGCAATTCTCGAGGCGGGTGAAGCGGAATCTGAGGTGGGCCGCAAAGGCGCACCCCCTGACAGCCATCTACCTGGTGGGGGCCACGGAGCCCTTCTCGCGGTCTGAGAGGATCCTCACGCAGGCGAGCCCCCGCCTGCACCGCTCGGCCGCTCTAGGGACTGCAGGAGGGCCGCACATGTCAGCGTATCCCTCCCTACCAGGGCAGGCAGGGGGGAGGGCCGCATGGTGCGCCGAGGACATCTGACCTGCGGCTGGGGAGGGCCGCATGGTGCGCCGAGGACATCTGACCTGCTGCTCGGGAGAGGGAGGGAAGCAATGTATTGCGTGATACACCGCAGCAGGATCCTCTTAGTTCATGTACAGCTGGAGCTCTGCAGGGGACGGGGCATGGCATCTATACAGCGCGCGCCTTCCGCAACCTGTGCATCACCCAAGCCTGAGAATGTCGGCCACCAGCTCCCAGTTCCTGCTGACCAGCGCATTGCAGGTCGCCGGCGCAGGCATGCATTCACGGTGGATGACGAAGGAGCACCCGCAGGAGTCAAAGCTAGTGTTGCCACGCGTGCTGTTTGCATCTGAGTGCCGCCTAGGCTGCGCCTCGGGTGCTGCCGGAGTCTGGGAAAGCACCTCTAGCGGTGCTCACTGTGTTGGGGCGTCATGCTGCAGACGAACACGTACATTCTGATGCTCACGGTTACCGTATGGTTCTACTACTCGAAGTCCGTGACTTGCTGCAAAAGCCTCCGTTCCCATCTCGAGTGCCCGAATGCCTCGGATGTGCGGGAGCCCTGCCTCGGCTTTGGCTTCTGCGCTGCCTTGGGCACTAGTGGTAAGCTTCCTCTGCAGAAGCAGTGCCCACCCTCAGCGCGCCGCTCCCAGTCGCTCTCGCCTCTGTTGACAGCTGCCGTTAAGCCACCACCTCGTGGCGGAGGGGAGCGCTCGGGAAGGCAAACTCGACGTCTGCCAGAGAAATATGCACTGCCACCGGGGACACCCAGTATTTACTTGCATCCACCAGAACAGCGTTGTCATCAGTATCAGAGCTGCTTTGGATCCTGCTGTCTCGGCAGTAGCTGAAGGTTTGGTGGCAACCCGGCGAGTGCAGGGGGCATGCTCCCCGAGGAGCTGCAGGCGCACGAGTTCGTCTGCACTGCGTTCCCCGATGGCACCTACACAGGCGCGCCGCGGCCCCCCATGCGCTCTCCCACTGTGTACTCATCCCATACGGCAACCCCCCCAAAAGGAAGGAGTAGGAACTGCCGTGCC
>LGRX02015971.1:0-22612 GCA_001247695.2 Cymbomonas tetramitiformis | reverse complement strand
AACCTCACTGCAGCCCTCCCGCCTGCCATCGCCTCACGTCCCCAACCGCACTGTAGCCCTCCCGCCAGATCGGCGCGCGGAGTAGGTGCCACAGCTGGTTGCGCTCCAAGGGGTTGGAGTGCCGGATCGAGGAGCAGGCGGCGAGCCCTCGGGAAACGATGCGCAACACGCGGGCGACGCTTGGCGCACGAGGAAAAAAACGGAAGCCGTGCCGTACGGGGCTCGCTGGTGCTTATTTCACGCGTGATGCGCGGATGCCAGGGCAGAGCGCAGGCGGTGAGTCAATCGCACCGAGCGAAAGACTAGCGCGGCGTGTAAGTGAAGCACTTACGCTACGAAACGCCACAGGTCGAGGGAAATTACCGCGGAGTGGCGGTGGCTTAGACTGGGCGTTATGGCTTTCAGCAGCATTTCCGCACGGACTTCCCCAATGTCGCCTGTAGGAAAGCGTCCACGCACACGTTCGCTCAGGTCGGCAACTTCGATGGCCGCCAGCGCAACTCCAAGTCTTGCCCCGAGCCAAGAGGTATCGAGCCGCGCATGCCACGGCGGCCCGGCAACGCTTCCCGCCCTATGAACAGGTGGCGTGAACGTGCACTGAGTCTTCTGCTGGCGGGGAGGAGGAGAGCGTGGAGGGAGGGACCGGCTGCGTTGCCCCGGAAAATCACCTGGAGGCAAAGACTCGGTGAGACTTACTGTGGTCGTGGCAGCTTTCTTCACGATCTCGTGGAAGGAATCAGCGAAGGAGCGAACTAATATGGAAACTATATCGGGGAGCACTGTGAGGATGGCAGGCGCGGCGCAACGCTTCAATATCGGACCACCGATCAAGTCGACGAGCTGCAGTCGGATTTCTTCAGAGTCTTCAAGCACAGGTACATTGCCAAGTCTTTGTACCATCACTGGGAAGATGAGTGGAAGAAGCGGGGCCACGTCTGTAAGACTCTCCGCAGCTGAACGCAAGAGCGCGACCGTAAGTTCGCGGTTCTTCTCAACAGTGTCGCTCTGCGTTGGTGGGCACGTCACGTTAGCGCTTCTTTTGTGTGTACAGCTCGAACAGTGCGGGCGGATATTAAATTCGAAATCCCTCGAATCGCCACTTTAGAGAAGCATGCACTGCCAACAGCGCTATTGTGGGCGCCTACCAGAAGGCGCGCCGCGGGGGGCAGCACGTTGCGACAGAAGACCTCCTGCACTTTGAAACGCTCAGAACAATGCAATGCGCCGAAATGTCTAATAGCTTTCCAAGCAAGGGCGGTAAGATCCGCACCTGCAGGACTTCTGGGCTGGGTGCACTCTTTCCAAACATTCTGTTTACAAAGGGAATTTGTTAGGATCTCCAACTCGAAGTACTGGAATCAAAACTGAAGCTTCAGTGTGCATCTGCAGGAGAAGCATCTGGGTTTCGCCAGTATTTAAACTCACCCTTTGTTCAGCTTATCAAGAGCGCGTTTACGTGTGTTGCGATCGTTATCGGATAGACAGTTGATATCGCGTTGAACGCTGGCCACATAGGAATCGCGATCTGTTACAGGACTGCCCATCGTGCTTAAGTACGGGACTCTGTTGGCTGAATTGAGAATTTTCGATGCAAGGTGGTTTGTTATTTAGATAGCGTCAACATGTGTAACGTAATTGCAAGAAAGGAGTGAAAATGCTCTTTCATATGAACTTGCCAAGAGGCTAAACGCTTTATACGTAGCGGAATGACGGAGGTTTCAGGTCAAACCAGAGGGAGGGAGGCGTCTCGATGAATGCGCGGATATCGAGTGCCTCGCGCGGAAATACAGCTTAACCAGAGGGAGGTAGGAGGCGTCTCGATTGCGCGCAGTGGGGATCGTGGCAAAGGAGCTGCCTCGCGCGGAAATACACTATACAGGTTCAGGCGAGGGTGTGCATTCATCGAGACGCCTCCCTCCCTCTGAGCTTAACAGTGTCGAGTGTGAGGAATACAGCTCCTGAATACAGCTCCTGAAAAGACATTATGAACGCACATGAATAGACATCACGCACGAACTGTAACAATAATAATAATAATAATAACATTTACGCTAGCAAAGGGGAAAATTTCCTGAGAGTGCGGTATCCCTGCAAAGCGGGCTAGTGAAAACACCAGGGGCTACTCCCCCTCTGCTATAGCGCGCCCATAAAAAGGGCTCAGCCCACTTTTCAGCAGGGTGACATCTAGAGAAAAGGCTAAGTGCTAGGCAATAAAAAATCACGGGGAAGCCGATTTCCCCCCCACTGTATGGGGGTCTGCTTCTCCCTGTTTCACCCCTCGCCGTGCGTGTGTCATGTGACACCTTTAGCCGTGACACTGTTCCGTGACTTGCTAGTTAGCCTGCCTCCAGACTATCTATTCAGTTTTTATGTTATCACCGTTACGAGCACCCGGCCCTGTGTGTTTTCTGTGTCTTACTGCCTATATATATACCCGTTACATATATATAGCCTGATCATCCTTTTCATAAAAAAACTCTAGAAGATGGAGAAGCAGCCATGGCCGGGTGAGTGCAGGGGTGGCTGAATCTGAGCGGTGGGGAGGGAAGTCGAAGAATTCGGGGGTTTGGAGACGTTGAGGAAGGTGGCCGGGGGTGGGCGGGGAGAGGGGTGGGGGGGGGGAGGGGGACGGCCCCTCCCCTTGGGGTTTCGTTGGGAGGCGGGAGTTTTACACTCCCAGCTTCCAACCCATCTTAGATTGCAAGACTTTGAAAGTTATTGCAAGAGGGTTTGAAGGAAATCGTTTGATTGTTGTACGGCTTCTGTTTCTGTCATGGTTTCTTTGCTCGAGATGTCAACTGTATGTGGGTCAGTGTGGTGGTGGTGGTGTTTAACAGAAACACGTCTCGCCTGTTTTTGGTGTGTTGCCTACAGATTCTTGAAAGTTTTTTGAGGAGTGATTTAATCTTAACACGGGGAACACCTATCGTGTTGAGGACAGTACCAAAAAGAGGAGGGAAGTATCCTGTCGCAAACGCGTGCATATGATGGGACGAATACTGCCGGACCCGAGTAATCTCAACGCTCGCGGGTAAGTATCGAACTTGTCCTTAACATTCACATGTGTCGGTAATTATCCAGGCAAATCTTAACACAGCACACGATCGTAGAGCTACAAAATTTTTGAAATTCTGATATTCTGAGATCACACGCTGAGCTCTTATACACAAGCCCAAATTTCCAACATGTAAAAGAATCAAAACAGCAGTAAAATATTTTCATCAAAAGATCGGCATAATAACCAAAAGTACGAATTATTGTACAAAACTGTGAGCATAACTGTTTTAGCGGTCTAGCACTGGCACGCGAACAGCCACCTAGCACTTGCGAAGGCAAAACAATAATGAGTCCTCTATCCTTGACCTGCGGTCAAAGCTTACTTATATCTCAAGTCTGTGTCACATCTCCAAAAACTGTAAAAACTGTAACAGGCTTCCGCCCTGAAATCTTCATCTAGCCAATGGAAAGTCATTATTCCATGCCAGCTTTAACAATGTTACCGTTTACCGCATTCTGACTGACACGTCAGTGGCAAAGTTGTAACTGGCATATCCTCTTATCACTTCATGGTCACCCGATAATGACCATATCGTCTTTGGCAAGTCTATTCTTCTCGAGCAGTCATCTTACGCGAGACCTGTCATACTTGTCATATCTGTCACGCCGGTCACCAGCTGGACAAACCCGGCACGGTACCATGGGAAGCCGGCGTTTGTTACAACTGTCGCAAACGCGTGCAAGCGGACTTCACCCGCATCATGGTGGAGCGGATTTGCGACGGGCGGCTGGACCCGCTCCTTAACGTAACGGACCAAGCGTTTGCGGCTACGGCCTTCAGGGAGGAAGTCCTGGCCTGCAGCGACGACTACGATGTTCGTGATGTGAGCAGGCGCCTCAGGAACATGATTTGCGATTTTAGAATATTTTGGAGGTATGGGGTGTATACCTGTGTGTCGGGGAGGGGCACCGAAAAGGGAAAGTGGGTTTGGCACGCCTCCCGGACCGCCCACCCATACTACCGCAAGCACACGGACGCCATTCAGGCGTTGGTCATTGAGACCGACGCCCGAACCAAGTACCCAACGCACGAGGAAAAAAAGGCAGCGTTGCTCAGCATCGACGGGTTGGTGTTGCACGAGCTGCCCGCCAAGGCCTTGGACGCCTTGGACGGTGAGGCGAAGGATGAGATGGGTACGTTAATTTGCTTAATTAATTTCTGTTTCACCTGTTTTGTTGTCTCACCAAGAAGACGTCACCAGGACACCTCAAAGACGTTTTGAGAGTATTCTGCACGTCTTCCTTAGTTAATAGGGCTTAGCTAATAGGCAAGTATGACTGACTGTCGTCTGAGTGTCTTCTGAGTGTCTTCTTGTATAACATACTAACATATGCCTGTTTCAGTGGCGGCATGCTTGCAGGTCGAGTTGGAGTCAAAGACGCAGATCGAGGAGCTGGAAAAAAGGCGGGCAGCTCTAAGGTTAGGAAGGTGGCGGAGGCGGTGGCGGAGGACAACAAGGCGAAGGGGAAGGCGGCATCGGTGGACCCGAAGGGGAAGGCGGTGGCGGAGGACCCGAAGGGGAAGAAGAAGGCGGTGGCGGAGGATGCTGAAGAGGGGTTTGAGGTGGGTAGCCACGTGGTATTGTACTGCGTGGTCGAGTCTCTGGTGAACGATCCGGAGATACTCCCCACGGGGTTCTACCACGAGAAGGGGAAGTCCGCGATATGGACCGCGGACATGCCCCTTCTCACGGGGGTGATAACGCACCCAGCCAATTCAAAGGATGTGGCCGCCCATGGCTTGAAGTCGTATACAGCGAAAAAGAAGTCGGTCACCGCCCTTCAGTTGAAAGGCGACTATGTTGGCATCAAGGTATGGTTCTGCAAGCACAACCCTTAGAATACACGATATCCAGAAGATATCACATATGTCTTCTGGGTATCTTCCGCACGTCTTCTGGATATGTATTTAGTTTCTTTAATTACGTAAGTGACATTTGCAGTTGATCGTAAACTTTTGTGTGACTGCACCCAGGTGCTCTCTTTGGCCGTCGACAAGGACGACGTTGGCTTTGATAACGCCCCGTTGCTCTTCTCCGCCTGGCAAAATGGCATGGAAATGGCCTTTGTCGGGTTGGAGAAGATGTACGGCAAGGGCCTCAAGGCGAACGACAAGATCGCCGGGCCGGGTGGCCTCGGGTCCCACCTTCTCACTGCGATGGAGGAGAAGACGTACCCCTTCGGGGACAAGTCAAAGTGGGGCCTGGTGGTTCCCATCAGCCACCTCCGCCCCATCTTCAAGGAGAACTTGCATCGGGCCTACGAAACCACCAGCTCCGAAGCGGGGTCTCCGATGAAGGAAATCCTTTCTAGTGCTAGTAACAGTGAAGACGGTTCTGATGATTGAAACTGTAAATATGTAAATAAATAGCTTTGTAAAACAACCTTCTTCTTTGTTCCATTTGTATCATCCTGCCAACGAACTGCATGCGTGTAACCTGAACGCATACGTATAGCGACTTTTGGTATAAATGCAGAAGACATCCAGAAGACGTCTTCTGGACGTCTTCTGGATGTCTTCTGGGTTCCAGAAGACGTCTTCTGGGATCCAGAAGACGCCCGGAAGACGTCTTCGGCGCGTCTTCTAATGTCTACCATCTTCTGAGTTTCAGAAGACGTCCAGAAGATCTTCCGGGAAGACGTCCCGAAGATATCTTCTGAACGTCTTCTGCATGACTTCTGTACATCTTCTGAATTCCGGAAGATGTCTTCTAGACGTCTTCTGGGTTCCAGAAAATATCCAGAAGACATCTAGAAGACGTCTTCTACGCGTCTTCTAATGTCTACCATCTTCTGAGTTTCAGAAGACATCCAGAAGATCTTCCGGGAAGATGTACAGAAGACGCCTAAAAGATATCAAGAAGACGTCTTCCGGGATCCAGAAGATATACAGAAGACGTCCAGAAGATAACTTCTGGACGTCTTCCCGGAAGATCTTTTGACCGTCTTCTGGAAACCAGAAGATGGTAGACATTAGAAGACGCGCCGAAGACGTCTTCTGGATGTCTTCTGGACCCAGAAGACGTTCCAGAAGACATTCAGAAGACGTTCAGAAGACATTCAGAAGACGCGTCTTCTGGTTTTCCCAGAATGTAGGGTCGGGTGTCCTTGTCGTCGCTGACCTCCGGACTGAAGTCCATGCTAGGCGCCTGCTTCAGATCTGGCGGCACCACTGCCTCTTGGGCAGACAGTAAGGTGAACGGCGCCACTCCTGTGGACTCCTGGCGTGCCGCATTGTAGCTCAGCACCAGGGGCCAGTATTGTTCATCCCACTCGTAGTCGAGGCCCTTTTCCAAGGCGATCTTCTTGAAACAGAACTTCATCGTACGCACTACTCGCTCAGTGAGACCATTGCCTTCTGGCGAGTCTGGTGAGGTGACCCTCCTATCTATCAGACAGTCTCTGCATAGCTGCTCGAACGCACCCTCGAACTCCTTGCCTCCATCCACCAAGCACTCGGCTGGCGCCCCGAAGACAGCCAGCACATGACTGCGAAATGCTGCCGCAATGGTGCTTGCCTCCTTATTGGGGATAGGCACACAGACTATGAATCTGGTGTAGTGCTCGGTCATGATGAGCACCCTGCTGTTACCAGACCTCGCCACCCTCCTTGAAGACCACGCCAAGTCCAACGACCAACGATACATGACTACATGGGTAGCGTGTAGAGGGGGAGTATCCTTATTAAATACAACTGTATTCCTTAAGTACCTTCTGTATTTTGCCAGGATTTACCAGTATTTCGGAACGCTACCCATGTAGTGAGTACCTACGGTTATCTATGGCAGATCTTCATAAGCCGACACCGTGATCACCGCCGTACCTGCATCCCACGCCCGCCTTGCATTGCTCGCTTCCCAGCTCGCAAACATATGTCATTGTGTGATTGTTGTATGTGTTCCGATGTGAGGATATATTACTATAGTATTAATCCCCGGTTTGGAACATTAGAATTTTCTGGAATTCTGCGACAATATCTGAAATTGTGTTTCTGGAAATCTGTGACAACCCGCTCTTGTGTGTTATGTGTTCCGATGTGAGGATATATTACTATAGTATTAATCCCCGGTTCGGAACATCCTATGGCAGATCTGCATAAGCCGACACCACGATCGATCAGTAGAACGTTAAATGTTGCCAATATTGAATTATATTATATATATTACTGTTTTGGATACATTCCGCGTGATCGCCAGATTGGATCAGTAGAACGTTAAATGTTGCCAATATCATATGTTATATAATATATTACTGTTTTGGATACATTCCGCGTCATTTATAAGTCTATACGGCAATTGTTGCCAATGTTGAATTATATTATATATTTTAGTGTTTGGGATACATTTACCGTTTTTCTCTTCCGATATCTTATGGAAACCCAAATATTCAACGCAGATTGTTTTGACATTTTACCGAACATTGATAGTAACTCAATTGATTTAATTATTTTAGATTTGCCTTATAATCAAACTGCTTGTAAATTTGATAATCAAATTATTGATTTAGATAAATTATGGAAACAATTGAAACGTATCGGTAAACCCCGAACGGCATATGCATTCTTCTGCACTACTCGGTTCGGACATAAGTTAATATCCAGCGATGAGAAGATGTTTAGATATGATATCGTGTGGCAGAAAACGGTCAGTTCTGGATTTTATCATTGCAATCAGATGCCACTACGCAGTCACGAGATGTTGTATGTATTCTATGATAAGTTACCTACTTATAATCCACAAATGACTGACGGTAAACCGTACACACGTGTGCCGGGTAGACGCACTGAATTATATACCGGAAACAGTCCCAGAATTAATACAACATCTGATGGCAAACGGTTTCCCAAATCTGTGATAACTATTGCTAATAGTAATTACAAAAGTAAACATCCTACTGCTAAGCCTTATGGTATCTTAGAGTGGATTGTTAAAACTTATTCCAACGAAAATGATAATGTGTTAGACCCATTCATGGGTATCGGTACGGCGGGTAAGGTATGCAATAACAATAATCGCAAATTTATTGGTATTGAATTAGATAATATGTATTATTCAAAAGCAACAACATCACTATTAAAAACAAAATGCAAAATCCACAATGGGGTATTGAAACGATGCTAATCGCAATTCTATTGTAATTAAAATACGGAAAAAGTATCATGTCCAAACCACCCAAATATTATCAAAGATTGACATATACACACAGGTATATTGAAAGGTTAAACAAGTAAATACGTACACAATAGCATGGTTTATCTATGCTATGCAAAAATTAAGCAAGATGCACGGATCCCGAACAAGAACCAAGGTCGTTGTCACAGTATGCTCCGACCACCAGGTGGGTACTCGACAAAGCGATGCTTTCTCCAAAATATTCTCCAGAGCTGCTGTCATTCGCTGTAACCTTCTGAACCAACGTTGCTCCTGAGTCAGATACGCTGTACACATACACGGATCCTTGATAGTCGTATTCTGCTCCGACCACCAGGTGTGTGTCCGACAATGCGACCCTGTTTCCAAATTTGTCAAAAGAGCTGCCGTCATTCGCTGTTACTTTTTGCACAAACGTTACTCCCGAGTCAGATACGCTGTACACATACACGGATCCTTGATAAGAGTCGTCACCATATGCTCCAACTACCAAGTGAGTGTCCGACAATGCGACGCTGTTTCCAAAATGTCAAAGAGCTGCCGTCATTCGCTGTTACTTTTTGCACAAACGTTACTCCCGAGTCAGATACGCTGTACACATACACGGATCCTTGATAAGAGTCGTCACCATATGCTCCAACTACCAAGTGAGTGCCCGACAATGCGACGCTGTTTCCAAAACTGTCAAAAGAGCTGCCGTCATTCGCTGTTACTTTTTGCACAAACGTTACTCCCGAGTCAGATACGCTGTACAAATACACGGATCCCGAGGCAGAACCGAGGTCGTCGTCTTGATATGCTCCAACCACCAGGTGAGTGCCCGACAATGCGACGCTGTATCCAAAATAGTCAGAAGAGCTGCCGTCATTCGCTGTAACCTTTTGCACTAACGTTGCTCCTGAGACAGACAGCCATGGTTAGGTTATCTTAAGTGTGAGCTTCAAGGATTGGAAAAAGAACATGGTAAGTGTATTGAATTCCTGAGCACTGGACCAAAGTCATACAGCCTGAAGTTCGCCGATAAATATTGTATGACCAAGATAAAAGGTTTCTCTTTGAGTACTGAAAACTTAGAACATATCAATCATGATGTTATGAAAAATATGATTCTAAATCAAAGGAACGACCCAGTCAAAATGAGTAACCTTGTTATCAGACATCAATCAAAAAGCAACAATCACAGATTGTTGCCATTAGGATTAGAAGTCAGATCGGAATCCAAGACATTTAATTTCAGTTATGACAAAGGAAACATTGATTGGACGACATGGGACATTTTACCATTGTCATAAAGTGGGGATTGATTTTACTATAATAATGATTTTCTAATTGTGACACACCATTTGTTCCGAACCAGGGCTTAATACTAGAGTAATATAACCTCACATTGGAACACCCTACCATAATAATCGATCTGCATAGTATCCATTGCTACCGACGACATTGCGGTCTTTCTTGTGTCTAATTTTGTACAACCGACGTCGTTCATCGGCATACTCTTTACCCTTAGTGGCCATGTATGTAGGGTAATCAGAAGCACCTCGCTGTCCGACCTGAGCGATCAATTTACCATCCTTGAAAACATCAATCTTTTTGCTTTGATTATTTGATGGGCTGATCTTAACACCGAGTTTCCGTGCTTGACTTTTTGTGTAAGCTTTGATTTGATAAGTCATTGTATACTATATGTAACACTATTATATAGTATGACAAGTAAACCAATATCTGAGAGTAGACTCCAAGAATTATATCTGGACCCGAAGATCGGAATGAGCGGTGCCAATGCATTCACCAAAAAGCTTAAGGCACAAGGTTATAAAGTCACAGAGTCTCAGGTCAAATCTGCTATTTCCAAGACTGAGACATCACAAGTTTTGGCACAACCTAAAAGGGTATCTCGTAAGGATTATTTTCCAATCTACGCACCTGTTGGGAAAAACAGCATCCAAGCCGATCTCGCGTTTCTCCCAAAAGAAAAGTCGGTGAACAAAGGGAACGCCGTGATTCTGACTGCGATTAACATTAACACAAACAAAGCTTATGCCATTCCATTAAAAAGTAAAACGGTGAGGGATAAAAACAATAAAAGATCGGAGGACGTTGAAGGCATAGTTCCTGCTATGAAACGATTGATAACCGAAACCAAAATGAAAACCCTTACAACCGATTTAGGATCTGAATTTACAAACAAACCAGTTCAAGAATTATTGAAACAAAAGGGTATCAAACATTACACGTCTCAAGCTGAGGACCACTCTCGTCAAGGAAAGATTGAAAGATTCAATAGGACATTAAAAAGCAAATTGCAAAAGGTTTTTGCATCCACTGGCAAGAGCGATTGGGTGAACTATATAGATGATATCGTGGATAACTACAATGGAACAACAAACCAAGGTAATATCAATGATACCCCTCCTGATGACATGAATAAGAATCGTGTTATTAGAAGTGTCTTGTTGAAACGCAATCAAACTGCCAAACTCTTACAAAAGTTAGACATTAAACCAGGCGATCGAGTGAGATTACGTGTGACTAAGAAGACATTTGATAAAGAGAGTCAAACATGGTCTACGCAGGTGTACAAAGTCCGAAGTAGAAAGGGGTTGTCTTTCGTAATAGAGGACGCTGACGGTGATACCTTAAGCCGACAATACAAACCAAGAGAATTGAAAGAGGTTCAAGGACCTGTTTCTAAACCATCCAAAGAAACTCGTGGGACCAAGACTGACAGTGAAAACAAGCAGGCCGCAAAATCTGAGCGTGCGTTGAAGAAAGAGGGTATAGAAGGTAATACTGCTTCCAAGACATCTAGAAACTATGACAACTATGAAGTTAATGTGTTCATTAGCGATAAGAAATCGCCAAACTATCAAAAGACTTTGAAAGGATATCTTAAGCTCAATCGATCAAGGAAAAGTAAACGTAAGTATCAGTTGATATTCTATGACAAATCGGAAGAGGATGAGTTCGTTGATATTCCTGACCCTGAAATTAAGTTGTTGAAAAAAAGAAAATCATAGGTAATATATATGAAACCATACTGCGGGTTTAAAGATAAACCCCCGAAAGGACGAACTCTCGGTGCCCGGAGATATTGCAAATCAAGAAATCAATTACGCCGTTTTGGTCGTATAGCAGTCGTGGCTCCAAATAATCATGCACCAGGCAATCACAATCCCGGACCGAGCAATAGTAAATAACGGTTTTTTTCTACATTACTTTAATGAGAACAATATTGACCGATGAGGTCGGAAGACGCAATTGTATGAAAATGATGGGAATTGCCAACGGCTCAAGTTCAGACACTCTGTTCCGAGGATATGGTAAACTCGCTAAAAACAACTACGTGATAACGATGCCGAGTCAAAACAGTGTGGTATTCTACAATAGTTTGAGAAATTCAATCATAAACACGGAACCATTAGTAAGAGACATTCAGGACTATAGCAGTGGTATTGATACAACCAGGCCCAATCCTATGATGATAATGTCACAAGAAGACATAGATCAACAGGCTTTAGAACGTATTGAGAGTAGTCAACAAGAAAGAGATTCAGCTATAAATGACGAAGTTGAAGAAATTAATAAAGAAATGCCGTCACCAAGTCAACAACGTGCACAATTTCTCGCAAGACGTGGCAGGCTATCGGAAAGTGAAAGTCTTCAAAGGGCTGCTCAAAGCTTTATGGATAGCGGTCCTGGTATTGGTTCGGCGGAAAGTGCTGCTTCAAGTTCTGGTGTCGGAAATATAGAATCAAGTCAAAGGACTAATAGAGGAATGCCTCGTGAGAGATTATCACTGTAATAATAATGAATATTCCTTGTAATCAAAGCTATCAATCCAATGCTTACTGTCGTCCATCTAGTAGTTATTTTAGTAATTTTGTTGATCATAAAAATGATAAACAAATACATAGTTCGGTTTCGCGTGATGGGCCTGGCAATAATAGTGCACCTTTCAAATCTATGGTCACAATCAAGAGTAGACCAATTATGAAACCTGACGATGTTGACCAGTATACACAAAGAGACACCTCAAAATTGCTAAATGCTCTCAGTCAAGACGCAGTGAAATTTCCGAGTACCGCTTTAAACAAAGTATTTGGTCCTAACATTACATCTAAGGACGATTCTACACAAACGAAATATGCACGAGCATCAGATGTTTCGTATGCATATAGCTATGGTGATAAAGCACGTTTAAAGGGTATCATGAGAGGACTTCCGGGTTATTACGTAGATAAAAGTTTGTCGGGCAGAAATTCTACAACGTTGGTCAATCCTAAAAGTCAAGACGTCATTATTGCATATCGAGGCTCTGATGCAGAATTTGGAAGTCTGAACACTCTTGCCCAGGACATCTCACGTGGACAAAACGTAGAAGATTGGTATGTAAATCTTTTGACATTGATGAAACAACAACGTAGTACATCAAGATATCAAGAAGCACAACAACGATTTGACGATGTCAAAATGAAATACGGTGGGTATAAGTTATCGGTTACCGGGCATAGTAACGGCGGTGGTCAAAGCAATTACATATCGGAAATAAACAATGTGGAAGGGCATCATTTTAACCCAGCAATAAATCCTTTGCAAGAACCGATTAACACTCCGACCGAAAAGCAAGTATTATACTCAACTGAAGGTGATCTGATATCCTTGCCGGCACGATTGAAGCCACATCCCAAGAGCAATTATGATATCGTACATGTCAATCCAAAGGTAGGTACGGAAAACAATTTGACAAAATTGCATAGCGTGGAACAAATGTACTCAGATACACCGGAGTCTACGCGAGTCAGTACAGCAAGGTCTCGTTACGGCTTCGCCAACGCCATGACAGGTTCGGCGGTGGGAGGGTACCTTGGATATTACACACCGACTGACACCAACGACGAACGTATCTTTAGGACCACTCAAGGTTTATTAGAACCAATCTTATTATCAGAAACTCCAAATGTAAACTTCACAGATTTAATGAATGTAATGGGTGTTAAAGAAAGCTTGGGGGAGAAGAATTACATACGTGAAAAATTAGGATTGAGTCCTATATTCAGACACAACTAACGGCGATATTACTTTAGAAAATGGTGACCCCAATGGAGACAAAATAACGAGCGTCACTCTAATTGCATCAGGCGAAAGGACGTTTGAATCAGGTTCAACTACCGTTGTTGACATTCCAGGAAATTGGTATGTGATTTCAACATCTTATCGGAATACAGGATAAAATATAAAAAGTATAATATATAATGTCAGCTTTCGGTTCAAATTTAATAGTGAAAGAAATCAACGGTAAACCATTTGTAAATGGCACGGGTCCAACCGATACACTAACGTGCGATACAGTGGTGTGTCAAACTATAGGCAGCGTTGAATCACCGCTTGAGACCATGCACATCGGCTCGGACATACGCTACCAGAACGATATCAAATTTATAGATACTCAAGACCCATTGAATGAACGAGAACAAATGTCCTTGTTGACAGATGGGTCGCTAAAAGTACACACATCAATCAAATTCAACGATTTCGTGTTGAACAATCCGGTTTCCAAATCACGATTTTCAGCAGGTCTCGATGACCTCGATGCATCGTTTGAGATTAAAAGCTTGGATCCTGTTGAACAAACACGAGTTAAGATAGGCGAAACGGGCATCAACGAGGTAACCTGCTTGCAGACAACAATCAATATAGAGCCTTTCGGCAATGGGGTATTGATAAACGACGGCCCACTCGTATTAAATACGGGTGACATCACGTTGACCGCAGGTAAATATCGTGGAGACGGTTCTTTGCTCCAAAACCTGCCGTCCGGGGCAAATCAGAATTTACAATCGGTCACTGATCAAGGTAGCACGACCAGTGTCGCCGATGTTTCATACACCGGAACGGGTACCATGATTGTCAATCAAGAAAAACTGAGTGGCAATAATCTTAGAATTGAATCTGGTTCTGGTTTTGGTAAAGTATCAATCGGAGAACAAACTCAAGGGTATACAAACGCCGACCACATTGGAGACCGTTCTATCGCAATCGGCCGCAATGCATTATCTATTAACAATACAACAAGTAATGATACGATTGCAATTGGTTCTGGTTCATGTAATAACAATTGCGGTTCTTATGTCGTGTCTATTGGGGACGACTGTGGGCAGAACAATTGCAAAGATGCAGCCGTGAACATCGGGAAATATGCAGGTGAATTTACAGCAGGTGAAAATGCAATCAACATAGGTGCTCTCGCAGGACAGAACTCTGCACAAAGTGCGTTAAACACCGATAATACAATCGTTTTGAATGCAAGCGGGGTTGAACTGAATGCCGGTGTCGCAAGTAGTTTTTATATCAGACCTGTCAGGGCCAGTCCCGACCCAGCAAGCGAGTCACAAATGCTCCACTACGATGCAGCATCCAACGAGGTACGTTACGGCCCTGTTTCAAGTGGTGGTGGTATACCGAGTTTATCACAAGTTCTTGCTGTTGGTAACACAGGCGGTTCGATCAACCTCACTTCAGATTTGGATACGGCGGCCATAAGAATCACGAACAGTATTGATTGGGCTTACACAACACCAAACACATCTTCGATAACGACTGATGGTATTCCATTAACCCAACTCACAAGTGCTTATAGGAAGACTACATCACCAAACACATTCACAGGCCAAGTGTATACGATGGTAAACACAACAGCTTCTACAATAACATCAGGAACTGTTCTTTCTTTTGACGATGTAAGCACTAACATTAATGGTGTCAAGCCATATGCCGCTATCAACACCACTACTAATACCAATGTGGCCGTCATTGGTGTATGTGTCCAAGATAGTCTTGCAGGCAATTCTTGTTTTGTACTAATTAGCGGTTTCTGTTCTGTTAACTGTATTGATGGATCGTACACCAAGGGTCAGCTTTTAGGACTTCAAGCAAATGGTGTTGTCAATTCTTCGGCAGTTGCGGCGACTAATGGTGTAATCGGGTGTTGTATGGAAACCGTAACTCATGCATCGCCAAATGCAGTTATATGTTATTTACAACCGTCATTTAAATTGTAAATATATTGTAAATGCCTGTAAAGCGAAATAATCCTAATTTACCAAGTTGTGAAACCGTCGTTCAAGATGGGGTCGGTATGAGAATAAAAGGTATTATAAATGGTAGACTTGCAAATACTCGATGCAAGGTAAGAAATATTGCTGACGCCCAAGGAAACGTAGTTAGATATAATAAACAGAACTTACCAAAAACAAAAGCAAAAACAAATCAACGTCAATCTAGGGTGAACGTATCATTAGAGGGTGGGACCGGTGCAAACGCCATTTTAATATATGATACAGGGGCAACGTCCACCCAAATGAGCACAGCAGATGCCAGACTTATAGGAATAATTAAACCAGACGGTACGTCCGATTATCATAATCAACCACAACGTGCTACCGGTATAGGCGGTTCGGTTGCCACAACACAATATATTCCGACGTTCCTTTAATATTACCAGCGACCGGTGAAGTCACAGAAGGCTCGGTATTGGTTTATCCTAACGCTATAGGATTGTTAGGTATATCACATATAAAACACTTTAAACGATACCGCGTGAAATTTAAATAGGTACATATGATATATGTCAAGTTTTGGACAAAGTTTAGTTTGTAAGAATTTAACATGTGATACCGTTAATGGTCAAACATACAATCCTGTACAAAGTTCAAAATGGACCGAAACAAATAATGTTTTGGAACCGGCAACCGCTGGAGCAAGTGTAAAAATTTCCGGTTTAGAAGTAGATGGAAATGCAAGAATCAATGGTGGAATTGTCAACGTTGTACAATTAGGTTCCAAGACAAATTTAGAATTACAAGGGACAAAAGCTGCTGATTCAACATTTATAGATTTGAATACATCACTGGTTGAATTATCAGAAGTTAATTCAGTGTATGCTTTGGAGTTTCGTAAACGACCTGTTATACCATCAAATCAATTTTTTAGAATTAACATGTTAGGTGATATCATAGGTGCTAATTTAATAGAAGCTGATATTGTTCGAACTCCTGTCGCAGAGTTAAATAGACTGACATTGCCGTCAAAGTTATCTCACAGAGGTTGCAATGTCATTACTGCTTTGACAGGTGGAAATGTAAATGACAGAACAATAGATATACCAGCGGGTAAATTCATTTGCTTCTTTGATTTGACGTTAAGTGCAGCCGATGTAGATGATGGTGTAAAAATCATGGATATCACATTTAATACACTTGCTCTCCCAATAACGAACGCACAAATAGATGATAGAAAATATACAATAGATGTAAGTGCAGTTTCAACAAACGATGCTAATGATCCAAATGATGCATTGGTATATTACACTTATGTAAAAAGTGGGCAATGTGTGTTAAAACTGGACAGTGGACGCAATTTACAGGGGCAACGTGTAAACTTCCTCGCAAAATTTATAGAAATCCAATTTTAATGATAAGATATCGGAAGAGAAAAAGGAATCAAGTTTTGTCATAAAGAGAAACTTAAAATTACTATATACACCATTCTCAGTTTATGACAAGGATTGCGATCGCAAAAAAAGCATGAAACGCCCGATATTTTAGGTAACCATTGCCTCACTTTTTCAACTACTTCTCTAATTATGACAAACCATATTTCCAAATCGCAGATTTCCAGATGTGCACCACCGGACTGTGTCACAAACAGAAACTTATATTTACTATAATACTACTTCTCTAATTATGACACATGGTGTCGGCTTGTGCAGATCTGCCATAGGATGTTCCAAACCGGGGATTAATACTATAGTAATATAATCTCACATCGGAACACATAACACACAAGAGCGGGTTGTCACAGAATTCCAAAAACACAATTTCAGATATTGTCGCAGAATTCCAGAAAATTCTAATGTTCCAAACCGGGGATTAATACTATAGTAATATATCCTTACTTTGGAACACATACAACAATCACACAATGACATATGTTTGCGAGCTGGGAAGCGAGCAATGCAAGGCGGGCGTGGGATGCAGGTACGGCGGTGATCACGGTGTCGGCTTATGAAGATCTGCCATAGATAACCGTAGGTACTCACTACATGGGTAGCGTTCCGAAATACTGGTAAATCCTGGCAAAATACAGAAGGTACTTAAGGAATACAGTTGTATTTAATAAGGATACTCCCCCTCTACACGCTACCCATGTAGTTACATGAATGATACGATCTCAAGAGGGGACAAGCACGCCTCTTCCCTCGCGTAATGAGTCTTCACTCGCTGGCAGGTCTCGCACTGAGTGACCACTGCCTCCACGTCCTTCTTCAGGTCGGCCCACCAATGTCGCTGCCACAAAAGATGCTGTGTGCGCCTTATTCCCCAATGGCCAGTCCTGGAGTGATACTCCTTGACCAATGTCAGACGGTCAGCAGGCTTTGGTATCCTCACCTCCTTGCCCGACAGAGTGATCATGTAGATCTCATCCGTGGCCTCATCCCATCGGTGCCGTGCTGCGCGCCTCCTTACTCGGCGAACCTCATCCTCCGGCAATTTCACGCTGCCATCGGACTTCAGCCATCTGAGACACCACGCATCATCATGTATGTCTCGATGCTTGTCGCGGTCAGGCTGCTGCTCTGCAACGCTGGCCACCAAGTCCACAAATCCGGTGGTACATGCCAGCCTCGGAACTCTCATCTCTTTGTCTTTACCAGACGGACTCCAAGCAGGCACCTCAGCGCGTGCTGGTGGGGTCGCGCCCTCCTTGCTTCACGAAGTGACTCTTGTGCCTCTGACGGTACTGTTCAATGGCGTAGAGCTGCCACTCCTTCTTCTTCTTCTTGGTCCCCGCGTTCTGTCGCTGGGCACCAATTCCTTCTACACCTTTCTGCCCTTGCGAGCATATCGTCTGCAACTTCTCTTCCCAGTCACGGTGACTCATAGTCTTCGCCACCTGCTGAGTGTATGCGTTTGAATTTCCAACCCATTCCGCCAGCAAAGCTTGCCTCTGCTGAAGGTCCGACCTCGCGTGGTCTGCCCAGTTGTTGTCTACAGCGATAGGCTGTCCTGGGGAATTCTCCGCCACTGGGGACTCCTCGCTGTGAGGAAGTCCCTTCCTGCTTGCTTCTGCGACCGCCATCAACAGTTCCATAGCCCTGCGATCCATGGCCAGGCCCAGAATGCTTGCCAATTCTACGTCGTTCAGGCCATCCGCCATGCGTAGTTCACTTGCGCTGTAGCCCATGGCTCGCGACTTCTCGTCGAGGTTCACCTCTCGGGATTCCTCCTCAGTGTCCTCGTCGGCGGTGCGCACCACGGTGCCCATTCTCGCTAATCTGAATGCTCTAGATCCTTGCGTTGCCATGATGGTGGGAAGAGCCCTCAATGGTTCTCCCACCACGTTCACCACATAGTGGGGTGCGCGGTCTGTCCTCACCACCGGCTTGGGCTGCCAGCCCTTGCACAAGATTGATGATACGACCCGCCCTTCTGGCCTCGCCACCTTGCCCATCACGGAGCGGAACTGGTGGTTCTGGAACAGGTTACTCCAGTTGTCCAGTACGCCCTCAGTCGGTGAGCGTAGGCGCCTGCTTGTGCTGCATCAAAGGACACTGGTCGACCAATGACGCTGGCAATGTACGGGAACACTTCGTCCCTGATCTTGGTTCCGGGTCTGTGCGACAGCGGAGAAACGTTCTCCAGGACATAGCCTGGAGGCCGCTGCTTTTGTAGCTGCTGCAGCGTGGACAGAAGCCGAACCACTTCATAAAACAATTTGTTGTGCCTGCCATCCAAGCCCGTGAGTGTTCCAGCTGGAGTTCCTGGCATGGAAACCCGCACACCATGACCCACTGCCGACCTTGAAGAGCCCCTGCTCGTATGAAATCGGCGCTCGTAGTGTCGCGTAGATCGTGAGGTAGGGCCCCAAACTCTATTGCATCGGGCGAGATAAGGTCAGGATATCGCCTCAGTAGCGCCGTGCACCTGGTTCTGGCCACTGTCTGACTGCTCGATGATATATCTTGATACAAGTATCGATCCACCTTCATTCCATTACGGAGCAACATCTCTAGGCCAGCACAGAGGCCTCCACACGGCTCAATGCCACATGCCACCGACTTCTGCGATACGCGTCCAAATGCCGTGAAAACTTGTCCCCATAACGCTAGACCCTTCCTTAGATGATACCAAGTGCTAGTGGGTGAGTCTGACACCATTTGGGTGCCCATGCTAGCATACTCATTTTCGCTGTGTCCAGGCTGATCGCGGTTCAATAGTTTGGCCAATATGTTACACGTGTATCGCAATATCTAGATATTAGCATACCGTCTTCAATATGCCTCCAATATGCCTCCAATACGTGTTCAACACGTGTATTGAACCCATCTAGAAACGTAGGGACAGTCCAGCTGATATATTTAGCAGCGCTCAATGAAGTGTTGATTGTTCCTCAAGGAACCAAATGTGAATTTGCCTCCGGACGGTATCGAAAGTTTTGCCTGCAACAATTTCTCAATATCGGCGTATTCGGACGGAAACTCGACTGCATCTTGCCCAGCCTGCGCGCACCGAGCCAGTTCGCAACGGGTTCTTTATATACTCTGTCGCCGAGCATTAGCCAAAAGCGCAGGCAACGGAACGTTTGCGGTGCGTCAGCGCAAATTCGAACTGCAACATTCTTTAGTCGTGGGCGTATTCGGACGGAAACTCGAATGCATCTTGCCCAGCCTGCGCGCACCGAGCCAGTTCGCAAGGATCTTTATATGCTCTGTCGCCGAGCATTAGCCGAAAGCGCAGGCAACGGAACGTTTGCGGTGCGTCAGCGCAAATTCGAACTGCAACATTCTTTAGCCGTGGGCGTATTCAGACGGAAACTCGACTGCATCTTTCCCAGCCTGCGCGCACCGAGCCAGTTCGCAAGGATCTTTATATGCTCTGTCGCCGAGCATTAGCCGAAAGCGCAGGCAACGGAACGTTTGCGGTGCGTCAGCGCAAATTCGAACTGCAACATTCTTCAGCCGTGGGCGTATTCAGACGGAAACTCGACTGCATCTTTCCCAGCCTGCGCGCACCGAGCGAGTTCGCAAGGATCTATATACAGTATGCTCTGTCGCCGAGCATTAGCCGAAAGCGCAGGCAACGGAACGTTTTTTGCAGTGCGTCAGCGCAAATTCGGACTGAAACATTCTTCAGCCGTGGGCGTATTCAGACGGAAACACGATTTGCATCTGCGCGCACCGAGCCAGTTCTCATTTATGCTGTCGTACACATCAGCCGAAAGTGCAGGCAACGGAACGTTGCAGTGCGTTAAAGTAGTGTTGGTTTGTGCTCATTTCTCTACCCGCGGCGCTGTCACGATAGAAATGCCAGCTCGTCCAGCATGCATGAGCATACCGAGTTTTACATATTGTACCTCAATGCCCTGTCTTTTCAGAAAGGGGGTATCAAACTCCTTGACGCACATTCAACTTCCCAAAAAAGTCAAGCAAGCACTTTCATTTGGTTTGCTGGCAGTGCTGTCCGATGCGCACCGAGCTGGGAAGCCAACTTTTTGCTGAAGAAGCAGCAACCTACTCCACCTCTAGTCTAGGAAAAATGGACATGTGCTGCAAATTTTAACATAGTCCAAAAGATAAAGAGGCCTTTACATTGACATAAGGTCAGTACCCAAGGTGGAAAAATATTAAAGTAATACCCCAGATTCGAACTGGGACCTCCAAGCTAAGTCTTGGTGCTCTGCCATTGAGCTAGTATCACGCATTCACATTTGTGATGGATGTGTCTTATGCAGGTGAGAGTGCTTTGAATCTAAATGACGGCTGGTTAATGAACGCGATGCAGTAGTGCCTCTGGCTGATTTGAGGCAGCCGTTGGCCGAGCATCTGCTGCCCTCCCCGTGCGCTTTGCTGAACACAGTGCAACAACACCTAGTGCGTGCATGTTGTTGGGATGCCGTGCAAGGATGCGTGATGCAAGGAGCATGTGCTGTGCTCGGGAATGGGTGTGCCGAAGCAGGCTACACTCGGGGTTGCGTGTGCTGGTATGTGCTCTGCTCGGGGCATCGTGTGTTGGCATGCGCTGTGCTCAGGGTTGGGTGTGCCGAAGCAGGCTACGCTCGGGGCTGCGTGTGCTGGTATGTGCTGTGCTCGGGGCTGGGTGTGCCGCATCCTATCCTCCTAGCTATCCTATGCCGTGCTATGCTGCGCAATGCTATGCGTTTGGATTCAATGCTATGATATGCCATGTTATGGTATGCTTGGCTATGTCACTGCTAAGCAAGCGCTATGCCGTGCCGTGCTTCCAAATGCTATGCTGTGCTATGTGTGGTGCCTTGCACCGATATGTTAGCATGCTATTTGTTTAGCACTGCCGCTGAGTCTCGGGCGCACACTGAGAGATATGTGCGCCCTAGACGGGGTTGTCAGGAGTTGAACCTGAGCTCAGAGGGCTTGTCCCACTGAGGCTGCAACCCCTCATCCGCCCCAGATTTGCAGATGCCCCAGATTTGAACTGGGGCCTGCAAGCTACGGCTAGGCGCTCTACCTCTTGCAGGGTGATTGCAGAGTTAATGCAGGGTAGACGGATGCAGGGCAATTGTGCAGTGAGTGAATGTAAGCAGAATGCAGGGTCGATTGACTTCGCTTATGCCCCTGGCTCTTCCTTAGCACCAGTTCTCCCTGTGGTCTACGTCGCATCATATGCACTTCCATGCGCTCTCGGTGCTCTTTTTTATGTTTGAGATGCAGGTGGCATTGCTCTGTGTGCCCATTCCTAATCTCAAGCTATGGGAAGACGTAAGCCATCCCCAGATTATCTACTGGGCAACTTACAACGAGCTAATGTAAGTAACAATTTGTACCCAGCAGATAGTGTCAAGGAGGCATGGTGAGTGCTGATTAATTTTGCAAGCAAAATGAAGTAGATGGCCTCATAGATTGGCGTATGGTATGTCATGCAGGAGGCAAAGAAAATGGCCCGATTGTGTGATAAGGAAAATCGAGATGTGAACCGTGCATTCCAGCCCTGTGAACTCGACACCGGGCATGGTTCGCACCTGAGCTCCACGCCTCCAACAAGGCGGTTTGGGGTGGCAATCGGCATGCATGATCCGACCACCGATTCCGCTGAAGTTTCCCAACAAGACCGAGAGAGGCAGAGCCAGCTTCAGGAGGCATTGGACGCGGCCTCTAGCCCCGCATGTGAATCTGACATTAATGGCAGCGCAGGTGCATTCCACCTGCAATCACCAACCCCCCCTATCCCCCACAGCAGCCTCAGCACATGAGCCGGGCTCCCGTACCTCCTCGCAGGTCCCCGCGCCCGTCACCGCCGCTGACGCACCGTCCCCACGGACACCGGCACCAACGGGTACTGCAAACCTAACGGCAGCGCAGGTGCACTCCA